>VZRX01006595.1:235188-276030 GCA_013398075.1 Notiomystis cincta | reverse complement strand
AAAAGACTATATATATATATATATATATATATATATAATTCCTTCAAAACATTTATAAACATGGCAATAAACATCAAACAGAAACTTGCAATTGAAGGATCATCCTCAAGAATATGGCAAAGCATAAAGCAAAAGAATGAAGATACAAGAAACCACAAGTATCATTCTGGCCATTTCTAATTCTGACAAATACCCAAATACCTCATTATAACAGCTAAAGGCTTTGCTGCTTAGAGCTGGGGTGAGCAAATGACACAATTTACCATCTGCTTCTTTCATACCAGGCACAAGAATGTCCTCAAATATTTGAAATTTCCATAGTACAAGAAAACTGTTTCTTGTCCACATTTAATCCTGTATTGATTTAACAACTGTTGTTTAAGTGGTCAGGTTGGACAAAATCCCTCCCCTCAGTTGCTCAGGGAGCAGAGCCCACTATGGACAAAGCAGCAAACCCAGAACTGCCTGCACAAAGATGCCAGCCTATTAAGGTTGCAACCTGCAGGAACACTTCTATCCAAAGAGACTGAAGTTTTGATCAAAGAAAACTGACCTAGAGGAATCCAAACAGTCACTGAGAAATATTAACAAGTCAACTTCAGAGTCCAAGTTCCCCTCTCACACAGTACCCCAACTTCATCCTACTTCTCATCTGCAGTATCAGAATGAAAGCAGTATTTGATATCTTTAAACTTTTTCTTTCATAGTACTAAAGAATTGATAATTTGTGTGTGTGAATCTCCTAAATTCTGTAACACTGGCATGTCAAACTATTATAAACTTCACTGTCACCAGTCTTCTTCTTGTTTTCTTGTTTTTCATTGCAGCTGTTTTTCTATGATACATAATTATATCCTGCAGATTTCCAGTTAGTCTGTGTTTCCTAAGCGCTTTAAATTTGATGCAGTCTGTGGAAGTGGTGAGGCTTTAGGTATTTTAATGAACAGAAAACAAAAAAACTTCAGGAAACATCTTTGTTTCATGTTTGTAAAAACTATTTCATCTTCATTTCTGAATTTTCCCTTGGTTCAGCTGCAGATAAGCAATTTTCCCTCCCTGAACTTTACCTGGTTTTATTGACTTATTGAAATAAACTGGAAACTTGTCAGACGAACCAGAAATAAATATTACTCTGTACAGTCATCTGGAGCATTATGTGCTTCTCCCTTTCACTTAAATATGAAACTGTGCAGAAAAACCCAAAATAAACAACAATCAGTCATGCTTGTTCATTCCTTTCTTGGTTACTGAAAACATCCAGAAATGTAATGATTACAACAAATGGTAATCAGATGTGCACCTAAAGAAAACTTTTTTTTCCACTATGCCCTCATTAATCCTAATTTAATCTTTCAGAACTCTAAGGATAGATGATAACTCTAATGATACAATTAACAAGGCTACCCACAACAGTGTACCACATACCTGTACAAGTTTAAAATGCTTAGAAAGTACTATCCAAATTAAAAATCTGCTACTCATTCTCATCTATAACTTTCAGCCCTGATTGAAAAAATAAAATCTAAAAAAACCTGCTTTCCATTATTCACTAGGACAGAATGATGTGATTAAGTCTGTTTATGGGCTATCCCTTCCCCTCCCATTATCAGTTCAACCACAAATGTCATGCTCTTTCTCCTTTGGTCCAATTTTTTTTTTACCAGAAATTTTTAAGTAAATCATATCCTTATCCATTTATTAAAAAATAGTCTAGAAATTTACATTGTCCAAAGCTTATAAGTTTTTCTTAAATTGTCAAAGTTATCTGTAAGATACTGACAGTAGGAATGGCATTTTCCTGTAACTGTTCCCTATGACAAAAATGCAACAAACCCACAGTCTTGAGACTGGGTTTTAACATTTTTAAAGGAATTAAAACTGACACTTTCCATTGTCTCCATCCTCAAAGCCTTTCAAGACTCTTACTAAAATATCTGCTAAATGAAGAAGGCTGAATAAATACATTTCTTATTCTACACACAGGAAGAGACATAACTGTTCTGGACTACTATTAAGAGCCTACATTTAAGAACACTTCAATCAACAAAGATATCCTTTTACCTCTCCTGTTTTTTTAAAAAAGTGTGTCAAAAAGGTAGAAGAAATTTTATGGTTCTTAAACAAAATGGTAAGACACTAAAAAGTCACCTTAAGCATACAAATATATTTCACTACCAATAAACAAAATGCTGAACTATACAGCAGGAGCAAGGAGAAGGGCAGAAAAGAAATTGAATGCACATGCTATGGCTTAAAATCAGAGTACACTACACCTTTCAAAAACCAGAAATTTACCCCAGTACCACCACAATGATGTTATAATCTTTAAATACAGGGGAAAATACTTCTTTTTTTTCCACAGAGGATTAGCTTTAGTTCTATACAGCAATGCAATGGGTGGTGGAAACAGGAACAGGAACAGGAACAATGTAAGCCACCATTGCATCATGCAGTCAAAGCTTCCCAGACAAGCCACATTCCTCAGTAAAATTTAACAGCTCATTATAAACACGTGGCTCACAAAGGACTTTTTAAGTTAGCAAGAGACAGAGCATGACCAAGTGACAAACTCAAATGGGAAAGGAACCAGGAACACAACAAAAATGATACTACAGCACAACAGCTTTCATCACCTCTCAATACTTGGCTCTGCTAGAAAGTTAGCCAGAGGAAAGGCAGGATATAGCTTTCAGAAACAGCAGAAGGTGTCTCTGTGTCAGCAATTAGATCTTGCCTTTAATTTCAGTTAATGGCTCTCTAAATTGCTCACAAAAATATCTGTCTCTTTAAACTCTTAGTGAACATTATCAAAATCAGCCAGTTATTTTTAGTGTCGTACTTTTGAGACATTTAACTTGATAAGGATTTCAAAATGCCAACCCTCGATTTCCTACTGTAATGGATTATGTTTGAAAACACGTGGCTGGGTCATTAACATTACTTAGTACAGGGAAAGTTGTTTATACATGTTCTAATACAAGAGTCAAGGATCAGATGTTTTCCATTTAAAATCATTAATTTGACTAACTCAAAACTTTTTCTCAAAAGCATGCCAAGTTTCCACGCATATGATTTTCAGAGGCTTTCTGGATGAAAAAACAGCAGCCCTTGGCCAGAAAGCAAGAGAGTGGACCTGCTACAATGAGAATACACATCTGAGATGCAGAAAACCCATTTTCAAGTCCCTAGTTTGTTTTATTTACCCTAGGAAGAAAACATTCATTGCTCTAACACATACTGGAAAGTGAATAATTATTACTAAATAAACTCCTGCATTGGAGACAGTTCTACATTTTCACTATATTGAACATAATTTATGAAAACATTTGAATTTACTCTCATTTACGACATCCATAGAAAGTACTCTTGGGCTGGAATGGTCAAAATGGATTTACATTTTCACCTTTAAAGTAATTGATGGGGTTAAAATGGTCAACACATATGAACATTGTCACTTCAGAAGTAATTGATGCCTCTGACAATAATCCATAACATTCATGATCTGATGGCATATCCTACAACAGTCAACAGGTACTGTGCCATCGATTTTGACAAAATTTTACTCCAAACTCTTTGTAATGATTCTGCTCACTAAAGTAAAAAACAAAACCAAACAAAAGAAAAAAAAACACATACCCATTCATCATATTTTACAAATGCCTGATAAGGAAACTTCCCTGCCCAAGCATCCAGAAATCCCTCTGGCCGTCACTCTGGCACCACCTGAGCAGGGACTTAGGACCTTTTGCAGCAACACTCTCCACCCTCACACAGTCACACTGGGTTTCCCAGAGCAGTCTCAGACATCCAGATCTTTAATATAATTAATCATGGTGCAATAACTAAATAACAAATTCACAGCTCCAGCTGGTGCCTCTGAGGAGAGGCGCCAAACAAAGGAGCCCCTGAGCTTTTACACCCTCACAGTCCAAGGGCAGGAAAGCCTGGAATGATCAGCTCCTGCTGTGTCCCTGAGTGTCCAGTCCCCTGGCTGGGCCACAGGTCCCCCAGGGGTCCCAGGCCCTCTGTTCTGCAAAGGGTCAGCCCCTCATGGCCTCCTGCCTGGGGCTCGGGCTCTGCCCCCAGAGCTGAAGCTGCACCCGGGTCACCTGCACTGAAGGGATTCCTCAACACCCCAACCAGATTTACTCGTGCCCATCAGTCCCTAGACAGGGGAAATTGGGAGGATTTACTGGCTGTGTTGAGATGATCAGATTAAGCACTTTAAGTGCTTTTACTGGGTGTATCAGAATCCTCCCATGGAGTTTCAAGGAAATCTTTCTTCATAGCCTTAGTGATTAAATCTTGTCAGCATCCTATAATGTTATAAATTTTATGGCTTTTAAATCTTGGATATAGAGTGCTCAGCAGGAAAAGCTTACTTTGTAAGGATGCATCAGAATTCATTGTGTGAAGAATAAGTGTCTGCCTGAGGAAAGGAACGTGAATGAACCTGATATTTACCCTTGCAGTACTGATTATAGAAAATTTTAACTTATGCTGGAAACTGAAAAAAAAGTAATGATGATCTTTCTGCATGCCTTTGCTGAAGCATCACTTGTATTTCTGGTTGCTTTTGGAGATTTTAATAAGACATTCATTAATCATTTTCCTATATGTGTCTCATTGAGTAAATAACTCGATTTATGGCATTAAAAGAAACAATTTTGTCTAAGATAGAGGACTGTAATTTTGAAATATTGAACTAATGGTCAACCTATGATGAAAGCCTCTATAAATTAAAGGAGAACACACCAAAAAAATGCCATGTACATAAAATTTGGAAAGAAAGGAAACCATGATCAAGGCATAGAAGCAAAAAGAAATCAGACAATCCATGTGTAGTCTTATTCTCATTAATGATTCTTTTAGTCATTAGTAAATATGTTTGTATTTAGTAAATATATCAGTGACATTGGGAAATTACAGATGTTGTACCTACACTCCCCACAATAAAAATCACTTTTAATTTACTCATTAAACAGGTGATACTGTTCTATTCAGACAGACTTAGTGGTAGAGCTCTTTTCTTAGGAAAAATGTGCACAGAGTTACTGAGAAAAAGGAAAAGACAGTGAATAAATGCACAGGAGCTTCTTGTAACAGGGTCCATAATACCTACTGCACACTCCTCCCTGCAGAATCAATTCAGTGCTTTTCAAGATCTCATATCCTATGATGACAAAGACTGTGAAACAAATCAGCTGCATAAATCTTTTTGAGAAATGACAAAATGGAAGGCTTGCACCAAAGGCAGAAAGCTGCTGTGATGACGTGACTTTTAAAAGTCTGTGCTACACCAGTAAGACATAAAGAGTCATAAAGAAAGGAAATACTGACATGGGAAATAAAAATTAAGAGTGGGAGGAATTGATTAAAGTACTGGAGAATGGTGACAGACTGTTTGAAATAGGATGAAGGTTGAGGCAGCAGAACAGTAAAGGTGGGGTCTTGTGAATCATATTTTTATAACTGCTCACTTTACTACAGATTCCAAAATCACCTCCAAAAAAACCAAAAAACCAAAACCCCAAAGGGTTCAGATGCTTCTCAGCAGAAGCAAAAATTCAGCTGGGGGGTGGAATGAGAGTAACAAGATCTCATGAGGCTTCCAGCTCACTACAGAGGATCACTGAACCCTAACCTGTATCTGCCCAGGGATCACAATGCCTACATGATTATTTCAGAGTCCATTTTGAAAACAAAGCAATACATTAACATCTTATTCAAATAAGCAAATGCTTAAAACATTGTAAGTAGTGCATTTAAGGCAGAGAGGGTAAATAAGCTGGCCATGTCAGCTAGCATAGGAAGCTTTTCTGAAGCATAGGCCCAGCTTGCTGTCACCATTGCTGAGTAACTTCAGGAAACACCTCACTCTACACCTGGAAATATAAAGCCACTCTCTCAAAAATGAGTTGCCTGGACCAGCCAGTGATCATTACTGCGCCTTTCATATTGATTATTCCAAATATCTGCAGTAAAATTAAATTGTGTTACAGACCAAATGGAAAATTTCTCTCTTGCTAACTGTAGGCACAAATGTCATGAGCTGCCAGTCATGCCCTTAAAGTGACTGCAGTGATTTGCATTTCCAGAGTCTGTAAAGCTGCAGGATGAATGGCAAAACTGTTAGTATAAACATTTAGTATAGATTACAATTTGTAGACCTACAGCAGTGGCAACACTACTGAGGACTGTCAGCTTTTGCTACTTGACCTGGCAATTCCATTTTCTTACTCAAGGAATTTGCATCAAGGGTATTAATTACAGAAGTCAGAACACAGTAAGATAATAAATACTGAAGGAAACTCTCAGCTCCCTCAAAGGAGAATGGAAATAATGTAAGAATTTTTTTCTTTCATTTAATGCCAATTAGGAAAGCATGGCTGAGATTAATCAGAATTGAGACACAATTAAACATCGCTACAATAAATTACTATTATGCTTATTATTTACAACTTGGCTTGGCTAATAACCAGGGAGACTGATGCTCATTACAACAGATAATGTATAATTAGCTAATATTAGATATTGGATGTACTAAATGGCTGTCATAGATCTCTTTTTAAAAGACTGTCACTATACTTTAAAATAATTTAAAAATAATAAAATACTATTATAATAAAGCACAGCATAATAAGTAGGAGAAAAGAATAGGTTCTAAAAAATGGATGAGACATTGCTTGGTAAGTTGACCTTTCAGAAATACCCACTCCTTCACTTAGCTTCTAAATGAAAGGCAGGATTATTTTTAATTCCAGCTAATGAGAGCAGAAGAAGTACTCATAATTAAAAGTCACTCACATTTGAGCCAGCTACAGTTTTGCTATTATAACACAGAATAACACCCGAATTAAGGTTGCATGACAAATACCATTCTGCTCCATTATATTCCAAATTCTTAGTTCTGAAATACTTCTACTGTGACATAACTTTTTCCCACAAGACAAAGACCTAATTCTTCATAAAGATTATAAAGGGACAGAAGAATAAACTTCTGTTCAAAAGAAGATCCCACCTACATGAAAGTTTAAGTGCAAAACCACCAACAAAGATGGTGTTCTTTTCTGAGAGGAGAAATAAACTTTTTCCACAATACAGGAGATGATCTTTTTCTCAACACTTTTAGCCATGGAAAACAGCAGAGGGTTGAAAGCTGGAATTTGACATAAAAATAACCCTCACCAAAAAGAAATACCTATGATTGCTTTATCAAAAACAGTTTCAGAAAAGTTTTGCAAAAGTGTCTGTGTACGTGGCTGAACTGGATTTTTTTTTTAAAGATTTTGAAGAGCACAGCTAAGGAGGAGTGCTCTGAACATCTGTGTTGCTAACTCCACAGGGAGAAGAGAAGGAAGCCAAAGCTACACAAAAGATTGGCTGTACAGGCTGCTGTGCAAAGTTGCTCTTTCCTCAAACAACCCCAGATCCACTATTTACAACACTTATGGAGCAAAGGCTGCTGAATGGCATTAACAATATGTTTATCTGTTAATTTTCTCATGGTTGCTCTTAGGATTCAACAGCTCTGGAGCTGGCTACCTTTATTTCTTACCCAGTTGTTTGCTACTCCTTTTGCTGGGTATCAGTGATATCCTTTTAAAGGTACTGTCTTAATCTAAGTAAAGCACAATGACTTAATTAAAGTAATGGTGTATGATGGATTCAGGTGGGGTATTTCTTGCTGCACTGGAAAATATCTTCCTCTAAACACTCCTCAGCAGGATCTTTTATAATTTGGATCTTTCTGCTACAGGTCACAGCAGGTGCAATATATTGAGAGAATGGTAGCTGAGGTTGGTGTTAGCAGAGTCGAGATGCAACATACAAGCACTTACAGGGAAATCTAGTCTCTAACTTTCATTAGATTCAATTCAAAATCCTCAAATGGTTTAGAACAAGATTAGGTCTCCATATTTATACAGCACATTATCTCGTGGGACTAAAAATGACAGGCATCTGCTTTGCTGAAGCTGGATGTACGAGAAGAGTATGATGACAGGATTTACATTCTTTCTTTATGCAGAAATGCAGACTTTCTTTTGAAGGCAAATTGTTAAAATCCATGCAAGGATGGCTCTCTTTCTTGGTATAAAACCAGGTAAGACTGAGCACACAGGCTTGGTTTCATTTCACAGTCTAATATAAAAGCTCATTAGCTCAGAGATCTGCAACTGTCCCAAAGAGAGGCAGTTTATAGGGCCCTGCTTCGTTACACCTGTGTTTTCTGAACCTCAGAATGGAATTTCTTTTTCAATCTCCATCTCTGCAGCAAGGATGTGGGAAAGGTTATTATCATGCTGCTAAGGGAAATGCACCGTCCCATCATCAAAAGCCGATATTATTGACTGACAGTATTTGGAGAGGGGTGGCTTGTAAAACCAGTCATTCACATCACAACTGGAACAATAGTGCTCTCTCTTGCAGTGAGTCAAGGAGAAATAACAGAAACTGTTACATTTTACATTATTTTTATTTCTACTAAATGCTGTGAAACGCACTCAACTTTTTCTCCTGGTCAGACCTCCATTTTACTTGAATTGCAAAGGAAAATGTTTGAAAATTGACTGAAAATGAAAGATTAAGAGCTCTCTGCCCTATTTTTCAGTTTCTTTTTACCATTTCCTACTAGACTTTTAATATGAAAAACATCTTTATTGTTTTATTAGACCAACTATTTGACTTCAAATAAGTAATTTACAACCCATTTTGGGTTAGACAAACAACATTTCCTTCAAAAATAAAGGCACTACAGTGTCATTGCACTGCATTGTCAGCGCCCCTGATGTAAACAGAGCAATGTTGGATTACCTCAGCACCAGAATTTATCATACTATTCCATGTTAGATCTTTTTCCCTCTTACACCTCTATCTGAGCTGAGCAGCCCATTCCTTTGTATGTCACATCTTGGTGGTTTTCCAGGCATGGAGAGCCTCAGCTACTGAATCTGACTTAGAATGTTGAGTGGACTTCAATGTGCATTTAAAGTGGTGTTCCAAAGAAATAAAGACATGTACCCTGGTATCTTGGCACAACATTGCTCAATTTCAGCCAAACCTGACTGAGACACTGGTCTTAAAAGTGCTAAATTCCACAAGAGGAGTAAGAATCAATGACTAGCTGACCACTGATATCCCATCTGTACCTCCACTGAGCAAGCACAATCCTCAACCCTTCTAACAGAAGGACTCAGCTGTCTGGTTGTACCACTGTTTGCCAGACACAGAAAATATGGGGGAGGAAGTTTCTTTTCTGGGCTTGGCCAGGTCTGAAGGATGCTGTTATTTCCTGTGCTGAAAGAACATGCAGGAGAAACACAAACTTTACATCATCAAACTTCATTAATTCCAGTTACTCAGCTTTAATGTAGCATCATCACAAAGTGACTAAAACACAACAGAGCCAACTGATTGTATGTACATAGAAGGTGGAACTTTCTTGGGAGAGGGAAAATTTTAAAAGGGTTATTCCTGGAAGTGTAACTTAGTCTACACTATGACACACAGTTGAGACAAGGTGCTGAAAACCCAAGTTCCCTCTTCCCTATCTAAACAAACAACTGGCAAGATGACCTCTTTGCCAGAGGATGCAGTACTGCTCAGAGTACCTGGGTGGCCTCAAGAGACCTCTTCCTAGAGTTAGGATCTGCCTAAGGCTATTCTGAGTCCCAGGGATGGATACCATGGAGTCAGCTGAAAAAGTGACATACAGCAACTCACTCCTCACAGCTTAAACCTCAAGAAGTTGTGGACATTGTCCCAACACTTATCATTAACCAAAATGCCATCTCACACTGGACTTATGCCAAAATTGTTCTTTGACAGACCTTTAATGTCTCCTGTATCCTTAGAGAAACTAATAATTTCATTATTGTTTCATTAAAACAATAACATCATAGTTGTTTCATTGTTTCATTAGAAGATATACTGGAAATGCAAAATAAAGAGAAATCTGTTGATGATACACACTTACACAGCAATGCACATATCCAAATGGGATGATGGATAAAAACACAGTCTTACAAATACCAGTTTACAGTTGTTGTCTGCTGGAAAAATATTCCTCTCAAAACCAACAACATTTTATTCTAGGTATTACTTGAAAATTGCACGGTATATACACAGAACATCTGCTGATACCACAGTAATTTGAAGAAAAGGAAGAAGCAATAATAGCCCTTCCCAGTACACCAGATAACATGATAAGACAAATAATAGACAATATTTATGATTAAATTAATTAACTGTACCTTGAAAAATAACGGCTCCTCAGGAAGGGGGCTGACAGGGAGGGAGGTTGTGCTACTAGCTGGACTCATGTCTGTACTCTGAAAGAGAAGCACACAGGAGTTTGCATTTCCAATCAAGTTCTATGGACAGCTTTTTACATTTAGGGGTGAGGGGGGAAGAAATGAAAGAGCTTGAAAACAACACTGAAAATGCAACAGAATTAGACTGACAACTGCAACCTGTATTTTATTTGCTTGTAATTAATTCAAGTATTTCACTAATTGGTAAGTATTCTACATTTTCTTTATTTTGAATGAACTCCCCATTTAATGAATGAAATGCATGCAGAAGTACACAAACATACTGTTCATATAGGAAAATTTATTCATCTCGGAAAAAAATATAATATAGAATTTTAATTTTGGGGAGGATCATCCAATGGTATATTTAGAAGGTGATATTAACAGAAAAGCATTATACTGCAGGAAAGTATTTGGCTCGATGTTTAAAAAAGAATCACATTCACATGAGTCAATAACCCTTCCAAACAAGCACTAATAAATGAATAGAAACAGTGAAGGCCACAGTTATTAATCAAAATAATTCAGTGTACTTAACAGACCTGTCAAGTCAAAATGCTTGAAAGATTGACCCAGAACCCCTCCCTCTTCAGATCGTATTTCAGTAACCTGTTGGTTAGCATGGTCATTATTCTTACAGATGTGACAGATATTAAAACAAGTGCAGACAAAACTGGACACCTCTGTGGGAATGTTCTGCCTCAAATGCCAGCAGCTCAGCTGAAGACAACTCACATTTTCATTTACATAGATAGAAAAAAACGTAAGGGAGGTGGGGGGGATCAAGCAGCTGCTTTCCAAACCAAATCAAACGTCCTAATCTGTAATTAGAAGTGTGCAGGAGGGCAGTCCCATCGTTAAGCACTGAAACAGCACCACCTGGAAAATCTGCAAAGCAGGAGCTGCAAGTTGCTCAGCTGGAACCTAAGGCAGGTTCTGAGGTGCTGAGGATGACGCTGCTGCCACCACAGAACGTCTCCGGGCACAGCCACAGGATGGCCTCAGGAAAACGTCTGCCCTGGAGCCAGCCCTGATGTCACAGCCCTGTGGCACCACACCTGAACCGAAAGGGCTCAGCAGAGGGGGGGTGTATTTATTTATCAGGAGGGGCAGCACGGCTACAATGGCTTCTGGGCTGCAAATAGCTCGAGTCTGGCCTGGCAGGAGAGCCAGACTCCTGCAGCGTCTGCCCAGAGCTGTCCACACGTGCACTCTCAGTGGCCCCTCCAACACCTCCAGTAATTTTCCTCCCTAAGGAAAGCAGAGTACTACCTGTGCCTGTGCAAATGAATTAAACCCAGGGGCACTAACACGGTTTATTATGGTGGAGAATTGAGTGAGACAGTACCAAAAGGGTTGTTTCCCGAGCTATTAAAAAACCCAAACCCTTACAAACTAATCACTGCTATGAAAGATGCTGATAGCTTGCCCTCCTGAAGTGATATACTAAGAATCTCAAATAACACCACACTCCCCACTTAAATTTGCTCTCTGTGGTGTGTTTATCATAATCACACTTTGCAGTCTAAAGCTCCCCATTCATATTTAAAAAACAAAAAATCACTGTGAGGAATTTACTCAATGGAGACTTGATGTTGTCTAAACCAGTTGTGTTCTCATAAAAGCAGCCACTCACTTCAAGTCCAGCATAAACTTGATAGGTTTTACTTATAAATTAACCAGAAGATGCTATACCATTAGGCTATAATTATATCTTGTAAGTCATCACAAATATTAAATAAACATAATTTGTATCTTAATTAAAAATATTAGGCAAAATGAGGACATCTAATTTGCAGTACTTTGCTGTGCAACTATCATTTTAATATGTATTTTTTATGCACCAAATGCACAGCTGGGTTTTGTTGACTGAGCCTTATCCATGTGTCACTGGAAGCCTCTGAGTTTACCAGAGGGCAGAAGATTTGCACAGCTTTAATCACCTAAACTACATTTTCAAAATATCTTAATACCCAGCAATTCAAGTATTTCTCAGAACAACAGTTTAGAAAAACACCATCTTGCCCATGCCAAAAAAAGCCTTGTGAGATTTTCTCTCAGTGCTTTTAGACAATTTTTTAGTTTGGAACAGTCTGCTAATATACAGAAAAACTGACATTATTAGAATTTTGTCAATAATTTTTTCATGGTTACAAACATCAATGCCCAAGTTTTATTCTAATTTCTAGAACCAGTCTAAGTATACATCATTTTTATTGTGCAATTGAACAGGAACCTTGGAGTCACTGCTAGACCATGCTAATCATTTCTCCTTGGAGAGCAATGTTAAAACTGTGATCAGAAAGCTTCCTGATAACGAGACAAAGGAAGAAAACAAGTCTAAGAGAACAAACTTTTCCCATTTGTACGTCCACTCTGGAGATCCAAGGTCAGGATCCTGTTTGAGGGCAAATTCCCATCATTTGAGCCAGATAAAAGTGAAAGTAGCGATTTCTGGAGCTGTTTTAAAGCAGTTAGCAGTTTGGTTTTGGTTTATTTCACTTATCTCCACCTTCCTCAAAGCAGAATGTTTCACAAAGCTACATAACAACGTAAATTGTCTTATAGAAGATTAGAGAATGTGGTCAGTGGTTCTCCAGAAGATCAGGTATGTGCACAGTGTTAAAAACACGCTCCTTTGAAAAGGATCTTTCTTTTGAAGAGTCATCTTCCAGTCTTCAGCAAATGTGCTTTAAATGAAAGCAGATTCACTTCACAAATTCAGATTTTTCCTGCTACACACCCTTGCCTTTCATCTGATGTTCTTTAGGAAGCAGCCTATCGATCAACCTTCGTTAATTGTGCCATAAAATAAGGACCGTCCACCAACAGAAGGCAATTTAATTTGCTACAACTGCTTTTCAGCAGGGGTAAACACTGCAATGGTAGCTGGCAGACACTGACTTCTCAGGAGATCAGTATCACAATTTATTGATCTGAGAAGTTAATAGTGACAGAGAAAACCTTCAGTGGATATTAGAGCTAGAGATCCAATAAATCTTTATAATAACTGAAGAAAAGACAATCTGTGTACTTTATAGCTTTTTCTAAGGGGTAGTGGATGAGTGTTGAACTGACTTTCAGAGTGATTGTTTTAGTTGTATCATAAGTTATGTCAGAAAACATCATTTTATAATCTAGAAGTTGAGTAGAACTAGGAAATTAAATAAGTGCAGTCAGCAAGCTCAGTAGTGACATTTTGATATACTGAGGGTAATCAAAGACCTGCAAATGGATTTATTAATGGGTCTGCACAGTGTCTTTATGAAATATTGTACTTAAATATCATTATCCCATTTTATCCATGGAAGTGAAAAAGAAGGGAAAGTGATTTGCTCAAAGCTATGAAAGGAGGTTAAAAACAAATAGAATCAGAAACCCAGTTATTCATCTAGCGTGTGCAATGCTCACCTACACACTTTTGGAGTGCTCTGATTTCTGTAATTTCAGTATTATTTAACGTCATGAAGAGGTTTTGCTCATACATATACTTCCTGTAAATAAATTTGCTATAAACAATTGAGGCCAGAAAAACGAAAATTGGTTTAGACTAAAAAAAATGCAGACAGACAATAAAAGCTTTCACCTCCCACCCTCTATCAGGTTTGAGTAACTTTCCCCAACATCTCCAATCTCTCTCACTAAGAATGGACTAAGAGCCTCTTTAAAATGTGTTTTCTAATACTTATGAATACAATTCAGGTGGTTCTTTATAAATCCACGTCATGTCTCTTTCCTTAAAAGATACAGCTAAATATTCTTATTAATTGCTAATGCATGCAATTAACAGCTGAGACATTTAAGTATAATTTTCCAGTATTTGCCTGAGGCTTGCTGCTCCCATAGCCTAGAAGGCTGCATGGGTCTTGCATCTGACCTGAGTTACTGCAGCTCCCATGGCAGGAGTGAAGTGTAAATTACAGCTGCTGCTGTGTCTTGCTACCTCTTTTAATGCTACATGAGGTACAGAAAGCCAAGTTTCCAGTGGTTCAATTACCTACTGATTGTCAATCAGCAATTAGTATACAGGCATACAGATTAGTCCTGATTCCTCTTACAACCTAGGCAAAGCCAATCACCTGGGAAGCTGGGAAATGCCAGTGGGAAATTTCACTTCATAAAAGATAAGATACTGATCTGTCACTTAGCAGCATTTGTACATCCAGTACTGTTTATTTTAGAAGTCTCTGAGTTTTCAGGAAGTCCCTTAAATCTTATACTTTGCACAATAATTTTTTCCACCGAGGAGGGGTTAGAATGAAGACTATTTTATTGGCTGTTATTTGCTTCTACTTGGAAAAACAGCTGCAAAGATGCTCCTTTAACCTTCTAATTAGGCTAAATCAATTATAAAGCCCATAACCAGGAAGCAACATAAAGCATACATGGTTTCTTGAAAGGCTACTGTGTTTGAAATAGTTTAGACTCAGACTATGCTTTCATAGTTTTATATTTAATATAAACTTAATTTACTCAAATAATTCCATTTACCAAGTTACCTATCTCTCTTCTCTTTATATTAATTGCAAAAGTATAAGAATGCCAAAGCACAAGGCATAATTTACTATAATTACCTGGTTTTCAGTTTCTAAAATGGCAATATGAAATTCCTGAACAGAAAAATAATTTGGTAGCTAGGACAAGGACAACACTTTAATAAACGTTTTGAAATTTGTAAACAAAGTAGAAAGCTGAACTCTTGAGAACTGGAGGTTGCTGGCTTACAACTGAGCACTTACAACCTACAACTATAGAGTGTTTTTATAAGCACAGAAACACCACATTTCTTATAATAGACAATGACATATATGTCATTACATAACAATGATACATTTATTTAACAGCTCTTCACTTTCACTTGGATTTTATCTTGCTCATCCCTCCTGTCTTTTCTCCCTGCTTTCCTCCACAAAACTTGTAATAAACAGAGACACAAGTTTTCTTCTCAGACTACTTCCTGCCATGGAGAGGTAACATAAAGGGTCCATCAATATGTAGGAGAAAACCATTTTTTACCTTCCCAACAGCAAATTCGTCTCAAGTTAATCTCTAAAAATCCCCTTCCCTTCTACTGCAAGCAGAATCTAATTTCAAAACTAATTTGGACAATGACTTTGGGGTTAACATGTCTTTGAGAGGAGGCCCATGGGATCATCAATGACTGTCACTCTCTCAGCTGGGACTGCTGCCGTGACACACGATATTAAATGCAGCTCCAGTCATATTTTTATCCTAATGAAAACCAGGGGGTTGCTTTCACAGATGCAAATGCTTTGTTGACAACACAGTGGAGAACTGATTTCCTTGAGCAAAACTCTACTCCCTCTCCAGTTTCTATTGTTTCTTTCATACTTCATTGACTATACTATCCAGCCTTGACATTTTGTTATTGTATATTCCTCCCTAATAATATCATATGAAATCAGCTTTTTTCGGCTCTTTCAGCAGGCAATTGAGAGAACCAAGTGCTCTCCCGGGATTTTAATCTGCAGGCTGCCTATTTCAATTGCTTTTCTTTCCTTGCAGGAGATCTTTCAGGTTCAAATGTACACATTTTTTTTCTCAAACTGCTTTCAGCTTTGTAGAAAATATGACGGTTGTCTCTCGCAGTAGGTTCAGTGGTTTGTTTTTTTTTTTAACTCTAGTCACAAAGACACTTTATTTCTCCAAAGCCTGCATCACAGCACTCACAGTAACTACCTGACACTCCACAGCACAGTCATAATTTGAATCTGAAAGAAAATGTCTGGTCTGCATCCACTCAAAGAAGGGGCTATCGGCCGAGAACCTCTGGGCCCTCTCAAACTTCTACACTTCCCTGCATAGAGATCCATTGTTTTCCTGCACTTCCAAATGAAATACTTAGAACAGAACTGATCAATTGCTCAACCTGAGAAGGGTCAAATCAGTTAACAGAAATGACTCCTCTCCCTCCCGTCCACACAGAGGCATGTTATGCATCATTACACAGCATAACATCCTGGGACCAAGACACAAGGTGGTTAAAAAGGACCAGGTATCAATACAAACTATAAATGCACCTACAATTACATAAAACAGGGCAAAAGTACAAAAAGAATATCCACTTATTTGCTGCTGATATGGGGAAAAAAACTGTCTTGATGGGTTAGGAAAAGAATGTTTTCCAAACCAGGTTGTTCTCTAAGTTCCTCTGAAGCATCCACAGACAGCCACTGCTGAAGCCAGACATGGATTTAGGTGCCAGTTCCAGCACAACAGCTCCTATGCTCACAATTAACTGTTCTCCATGAAGCTCTGAAAGAGGTTTCTGATCTCCTTACAGTCAGTGTAATGCCTTTTTTTTAGTCTACAAAAGACAAGATTCCTTCAAGGCAAAAGTCCATTTGTACTTTCTATTAAGGACTGTCTTTCTCTGAGCTACACATTCTAACATACACTAAAGTCATACCCAGAATCTCCAGAAGCTTTATATCCCGTAGCCCATAAGTAGATAGGGATATAGGTGGTATCTCCAACATTTTGGTCACTTAACTGACTATAGTTTCCCTGCCTAAAAGTGCTTTCATCTGAATTAGGACAATGTTTCATAATATTGACATAACTTATTTTTAAAATGTAGCCGACCTGACTTTCATTAATAATTTCCTGCTCAATTGTCCAGTTGTTTCCTAAGTTTATTTTACTTTGTAAGCATCATTGACAACATTGCTTGAGTTTCACAACAGTGTTTTACTCTGAGGCTATGTTTTACTTTTTGTGATTCCCAAAAAAGATTCAGATGCCTTCAATTGCTATGCATTTCATTGAGGTTTTAACAAGCTATTTTGCACTTCCTAAATGTTGTGATTGCAATTATTCTCACTTCTTCATCAGTTCTCAGAAGGGTTTTTACAATTTCAGTATGGAACCACTCCTGACAGGGTATTTTAACTTATTTAGATGCAGTGGCTTCATTCTCAAAACTGTCTTGAATTACCCAATAACAGCTTAAAGGAAACATTCTAAACATCTGGATCTATCTGCTACTAAATCAAGGAAGACAGGCTGGGTGTTTTTTTCACACTACAAGAAAAAAACAAGTGACATTTTACAATTTGAAATACATTTTTCCTGGCTGCAGCACTTCTTCTGTATAATGTCGATAGAAGTAAAAGCTAAAAAATTACTAAGTAAGTTTTGCTATGTTATTTGCTTCACAGTGTTTTCAACAGTAATGTTCTTTAATGACTTTTGAAAGTCAAATCTGTGTAATATAAGGCAATATTTCATCTTCTGAAATGTAGAAATTCTGATTACCACAGAGAGTTTCTAGAGTGCTAAGCCTGTTTTTTAGTTTAGGTAGCAGATTCCACAGTGTAATTGGTCAAGGCAGAACAAAAATTCCTTGATTTTGTAAATACATGGTATGCTGAGTTTTCACCTCCACACATCAGCTTTCATTGTTAAGGGTAAGGCACAACAGGAACTTCAACTCTCACCCTGTCAGTGGGTTCAATAGAAACTATCCCAACAGCAAGGAAGCTCTCCACAGTCCTTTTAGCTCTACCTGTTCTGCTTTCCTTTCCTGCTTTCTACTTTCCAGTGCAAAACAAGATCTTCCTGTGCTGGGAGCCCAGAGCTCCCAGATGCTCCAGGTGGGCTCTCAGCAGAGCAGAGCAGAGGGGCAGAATCCCCTCCCTGCCCTGCTGCCCACGCTGCTCTGGGTGCAGCCCAGGACACGTTTGGCTCTCTGGGCTGTGATCAGAATTGCTGGATCATGTCCAGCCTCTCATCCACCAGCACCCCCAAGACAGTCTTTAAGACTGTCTGCTCTTTGTTACCTTTTAGTTTACTTGCACAGCATTTCCTATTCCCATTTCTCCCACTCCTGCACTCGTTCCATCACCAACACTAGCCCTGTTGTGCCATCCAACTGAACCTGAAAGTATTCTCCCTTCCTTTGGCCAACATCCATCCCTTTCAGCCTGTATAGAGGCTAATACATATATTAAAATGCATCTAACATATCTAAAGTATATATAGTGGACATATAATGTATATATATGTATATATATACACACACTTAGATACAGAAATACACACAAAATTGACTGAAGGAATCTTTTGTACCTGCTGTGATGGAGCTGCCATACAATTCACTTGCTACTGAACAAATACATACACAGTGAAGCTGGTCAGGTAATGAATGTGTGAAAAATTTGTAGGGTTTTGCTAACAGTGAACCTTAATTTTGACACAACTTCTCAGCCTCAAGCTCAGTGAAGGCTGGGGAGGCCAAGCTACACTGTTTAAGAAACTGACAGCATTTGCAAAGGAATAGAGGAGTTAAAAGCTGCTGTACTAACACTTAGGCATTACATTATTGTCATTTTTGGGAGAGCCCACAGCTGAGCTTTTTTTTTATTTTTATGTTTTGCAATAGAATTATACACTAAATTTGCTGAGATATCTGAATAGCATTTTATAAAGCCATTAGCAATAAAATATTCATTTTTCATTTATATTATGTCCAGGAATACAAATGAGCATAATTTCTTCCCACCCTTCAAAATTAATAGGGAAACCAGGGAGAAAAATGGAACACACCTTTCACATTCATTTAACTACAATAAAATATAAAGGGCCTTTCAAATGAAAAACAATTGAAAAATAATGATACTGTCTGTTTTATTTGGAAGTATTGTTACAGGCATCTCCACTATTGTATTTATATATTTTATTCTTTATTTCTAGTTTTGTAATTCCACAAAGCAAGGGTAAGGTACTGGCTCAGTCACCATGTGATATATCAGTATTCCTTGAAACAGCTTTGGTAAAACTACAAAAATATATCAGCAAGAGACAAAGGAAATGAGGAGACATGTTAACAAACTCCTAGGCTCCTGCTGCAGGCTGGGAATTTATCCATACTCACATTGTGCCACGGAGCAGTTGGCACTCTGGCTTATCTGATGGCAACCTCTCTGCATGGCTCCAGCGAGTTACTTTTATCTGCTCCTTTCCCCCTCGCATCCACCACTATGATTTCAGCTCTCAGCAGCTGCCACTGCTTACAAGAATCTCTGTAGGCTCAGTTATGGTAAAAACAGAAGCTTTCCTTGGCAGAGTTGTTGCATCTTTCCCTGCTCGGCACCACAGAGGTGATGGCAGGTGCTAACACCTCCTGGCTGCTGCACAGAGGGTGTCACTGCTACCATCCCACTCATAAGCAAAAGCTGGTCCCCCATCTTCTCCCTAAACCCCTCAGGAACTCCAAAAGAAACTGACATCCAAAAGCATATAAAACAATCCCCTGAGAGATCATAGGTGGCAGAAATACCCTAGGTTTAAATGATGTGTACCAGCAGAGCTGGCCCGAAAAGCCTGGCTCACAATTATTCCTGTTGAACTCAAGCTCTTATCCTTCTGCTGCTCATATCCTACTCTCAACATTTCAGGAGTGAGAAATTCAACACAAAAATTTCACCAGTCTGCTTTTTCATGCCTGTTAAAGTTGGGGCAATTTACTATGTCTGCATCAGATACTGCGTACAAAGGAGAATCTTGAAAGGGGAGTTGCTCTCAGAATAGAGGCAAATGGTTTTTTGCACTGGAATACAGGAAACAAACAGATAAAATATAAGAAACTTTTAGCCCACACAGTGAAGATGCAAAAACATACTTGTGGAACACTGCATTTTCAACAGAAGAAATCAATACTGAGGAAATACTAAAATCAATATTGCCCACGCCTATCTATTTTATTGTAACTTTCAGTTAATGGCCACGGACCTTTTCTGCCCTGAGTCAATTGGAGCACATGATGATGGCTTTTAAAAGATTCTCAGCATTTTTTTTTTAAAATACAGTACTCATATTCCAACACTGGGATATTTCAAAGGGTCTGGAAGCTGCCCACATATCGTCAGACGAAAATTCTGCTGCCAGGTTTCAATCATTTCTAGTCTAATGCCTCCATTTCTTTCACTCAGTTCTGATTACTCTTCAGTAGTATAAAGTCTAAATGGTTTCTGTATTAAAGGGCAATGGACTGCTGCCCAGAAGCAGTTTTAATCCTTGTCCTAAGCAGAGACAGAGAGTTCAGTACCAGGAGCTCTGGAAAATCTTACATTAGACAAAACCCCATTAATATACATTTTTAAAAAAGAAGAATTTGCAACTTTTATGAATGGCACTTTAAAACAAGATATTAACAGTGAATACCAATGACTTCTACATCACTTTTCATTTTGCTTGTTTTCTGCAAATTAGAGTGTGTCATAACTACAATAATAAAAAAAAAAAAAGCCAGGTTGTAGCTTTTTAATAGATGAAAGCAAAAATCCAACAGAAAATCCCCATTAAAGTATAGCTTTCCTGAAGGAAAAGGAAAATTCTCATAGGATCCTTGTTGAATGCTTTAAAAAGGTTTTAGGCAGATACCTGAAGTAAAAATACTATGTTCAAGGCAGAGGATTTCTACATAATCACAGAAAACAATTCATTGTATTATTTCCATCTGTTTACCAAAAGTTCCCTAAAACAATTCCCTAAATTTGTTTTTAAAATGTCACTAGTAACTGATTTTTAAATGCCATTAGGCTCCAAGCTGCAAGGTGTGATTGACACACTGGAGGGAGTGATGCCATCCAAAGGGACCTGGGCAAGCTGGAGAAGTGGGCCCATGGGAACCTCATGCAGTTCGAGGAGGCCAAGTTCAAGGTGCTGCACCTGGACTGGGACAAGCCCTGATGGCAACACAGGCTGGGGGGTGAAGTGTAACAGAAAGACAAAAGAAGTGGGTTTGTTCAGCCCGAGAAGGCTCCAGAGAGACCTCACTGCAGCCTTTCGGTACTTGAAGGGGGCCCGTAAGAAAAATGGGGACACACTTGAGCAGGGGCTGTTGTAAAAGGATAAGGGGTAGTGGTTTTAAACTAAAACATGGCTGATTTAGCTTAGAGATAAGGAAGAAGCTTCTTACTGTGGAGGTGGTGAACCACTGGAATAGGCTGCACAGAGAGGTGATGCCCATCCCTGGAAACAGTAGTCGTCCAGTTGGATGGGGCTCTCAGCAACCTGCTGTAGTCCCTTCAACTCACTGAAGGAGACTGGACTAGATGACCTTTAAAGGGTTTGTTTTTTCCCTTGAACACAGGATATCACAGCATTCCAAATCTTCAAAAAGATGAGCACAGGCCTTCAACAGATTTACGCAGCAGTGACTTATACCCAACAGTGACAAATTTAAGTTACTGATGATCCTGCCTCGCACGCCATTTCAAGCAGATGAAGGGTACTGCCTGCATGGAGTGTCATGTATAAATGGGGCCTGAAATAGTGAATAATAAAGTTCAATTTATGGAATCAACAGCAATGGAAAAATACAAGGAAAAATTATGCAGAGAAAAAATGTAAAAATGCAAAAATGCATGAACATCAAAACAGCATTAATAACTTGATTTTCTATTTTCTATTTCAAGCAGTATGATCACTACCGCAGTCTAATTTGAATTTATTTATAAATAAAGCTGATTAATGCTTTATAGTATAAAATAAATTTAAATTTCAATTCTTATGATAATTTAAATACTTTTCAAGAGAAACATGTTTTTCTTCAGCTGCTTCTCATTTAAATCTGTGCCTCAGGTGCACAAATTTAACCTTTATCTTACACCACTTGTATAAGCAAGGCTAAATTAATCTGTGAGCCAAAGCCAGCCAATTCTTCCAGGGCTAAAGTATCTTCTTCCCCACAGACTGTGCAGGCAGGGAGCTACTACTGCAGTTAGTCAGGACATGAAGGTACACAAAGAATGAGCTGTTCTGATCTAACTTTCCACAAGGAAACTCTTCACACAATTGCCAGTGTGAAATATAACTAAACTATTTTAAAACTGGAAGGAACCCACTGCTCTGTAAATGCAAATTGTAACTGTGCAGTAAGCACCTCCTCTGGATAAAACCCAATTTTTTTTCCTCTTCATGCTTTACCTTTATAAAGCAAAATAGGGAAAATGGAGATTTGAAAAGGTCAAAGCCTTTTGTACATCATCATGCAATTCTCCAGCTAAGAGTACAGTATTCTTAACGATTCAGCCTAAGGTTTGCTGAGTGATTATTATCAGAATAATTTCTAAAAATAGCACCAATTGCTAGATGCTGTGAGGAAAGAGAAAAGGGTGTGATTGCTGAAAAACAAGCCTGAAAGAAAGAACTTATTTCTTTTGTGCTTATTTTGACACAAGCTTTTAAGCATTTGACTTGCTGAATTTCAGCTGCCTACACAAAGATACAGCACTCATTTGATATATTATGTTTAAAGAAAACGTTCCTTATTTTTACATGATTTGTGAAATATGGAGTCTCAGGTTTTATTACCCTAAACCTAATAAAGAATAAAATTCAACAGCATGCTTAGTAAAACATAATAAAATACTGTGCTGCTATAGAAGTCTCAGAAATTGAAGACAAAAGTCACATCTCTCAGATTTCAAGACTATATTAAATACTAACAGTAATTTGCATAAAATATGGTATTATTTCTCATGCATTAAAAAGTCACAGAACAAATCTGAAAAACCACACACCTCTCAAAAAGAGATTTGCCCTACAACTCAATCAAGAGTTAGAATGAATTGTCTACTTTTTGTTTATTCTTTTTGAAGAATGGGTGGGAGCAGGCTTCTAACGTTGCCCGATTGTCTTGTGAAAACAAATCACTTCTCAGATCTGTTTTTGAAGGCCAGCAGACAAGAACAGAGACATTTTGTTTCTGGTTGCCAGGGGATACAGAAGACTGTTTTCACACACTGAATCATCACTGCATTTGAAAAATGGCGTTAGCAGGAATTTCACCGAGGCGCGGATGTCGCTTCCTCTTTCTCACCTTCAGTGTTCCTCTAGTGATCTACAGTCCTGGTGTAGGATGACATTCTTGGGGGGGTTTAATTTTCAGTAATTATCTACCCCCATGGCCTTTCCAAAGAATATACTGCCATTAGCACATCCAAAACTTAGAAGCATCATTACACAGGGGCTGAAACACTTCTTTGGAACAACAGGTTGTGTAATTCACGACCTATTCAATTCTACAATAATGGGTACATGCAGAGTAACATTTGGTATAACTAAAGTCTCATATGACATGATTTTCACCTAGTTACATGACAACAAAATACTTTAAAAACAATGGGACAGCAGTATCCGATAATTTACTCCAGTGATTTCAGTCAGCATTCTGATGTGTGGGTTTTGTGCAAATCCACTTGCACACCACATATGGGGGCTTCCACAAAAAGCAACATCAGTTGCAGTTAATTTCCATTGAGCAACAGAAACTTGGAGGAGGGAAGGGAAGCCTTCAAAAGATAATTTCTCTGACATGAAAAGAACTATGTTAGACCGAAAATAAACTTTGCAGCTTCCTAAAGGATTGTGTCAATAAGATAGCTCCTGAAAAACATCTCAGTGGTATACCATCAGCAACAATATCTGCATCTGACTTTCACTAGTAATTCTGTAGATTTTACGTATTTTTAGAAGGATAAACAACACATTTCAGTATGCAAAAATTAATAGGAAAGTCTTCATCACAGCTTTATCAGTACAGCTGATGCTGGAACTGCTTGCTGTGATGTGCTCCTGAAATGAAGAATCACTCAGAACAACTGAGAACTAAAGCATTTTACTGGCACATTTTCATGACAGTGTGAAAAATCAAGAAGCCAAATACAAGGGCATCCTAATGGTGTAATTGATTCCACAGCAGTGCACATAATTAATTTCAGAACTATGTTGCAAGATAAAGTCAGGATGGATTGGTATCAGGGCAATAAACATTATATGTGGCTATACAGGGGGTTTATCTCTGAACCCACACAGAGTTAGTTTCAACAAAACAAGAATTGGCTGTATAAGATTATGAAATCTCCAAGTTAACCTTTTATTTGACAGATTAATGTAGTCAGATGAGATAATTCAGTGAGGTGTGAATGAAGAGGAAAAGGACACCGATGTGATTGATGGCATCTGACAGCGTGCTGGTGAGAGAGCCAGGGCATTCTGTACTGCAGAAACCACTCAAGAAACACCCAGTGATGCCAAAAAGGACAAGACTTGAAGAAGAATGTCCTGACCTATGTGGTCAGCAGGTCTAAAATAGGGGGAATGGAGCAAAGGTTTTTAAGTGAAGGAGATGAGGGATGGACTTGGGAAAAGGCTGATTGGAGAAGCAGAGTCTAGGCACAGGATTCTCTGTACATCTGAAAAAAGTCACTAAAGCCAAGGTTATCTGCAGTTATTACAGGAGACATTAAAACAGGCCTGTGTTGTGACAAGTAAGGCATGGATGAAGCAGGGGAGAATGAGTAGGAGGAAGTATTTACATTATGTTTTCTGTAGAAAGCTAATCAAAATACAGAGGTCTGACTGGTGCAAGTGGGGACACTGGTGAATAAGAACAAGCGAGGAACTTGATATGGCCTAAACATATAGCCTGATGGAAGTTACAAAGGAAAGGAATTCTTTGGATGAGGGAGGTAGAAGAAGGGATTGGCACAATTTCTTCCCTCTGAAAGGGGAGAAGAACACGAAGAAATAAAGCAACACAACACCCCCAGTACTACTTGGTTTGTTCCAGAAGTGGACTTCTTCAGTTTCACAGTGTGCTACACAAAACACAATCTGAGGCCAAAAATAAAAAAAGAAAGCCATACAGGAAGAAAGAAAAGTCATGCTATTCCTATCTTGACAACAATTTCAGTTTCATGTGTGTGTTCTAATATGGCTTTCCCATGTAACCTGCTAGATCTGAGAATAAAATAAAATAACAAAAAAAGTGACACTAGCCAGTATAAAGAATAAAATAATTTCACGTGCTTACAAATACAAAGGAAGCCAAACCAAATGAAATTAGAACAGACTGCATTGATGCAAGTGTTCTTCACCTTGATCAACAATGCTTTTGACTAAGGAAGAAAACCCCAATGGTTGTGTCTCTAGCAATCCATCCACCCTCAATACACATGCCCAAGTACTTATGCTTCACTCTCCAATGATGTTTAAATAAAGCAAAAGAAGTGTTTTCACTTTCCTGCAGGAGTACCCTATAAGACACATGAAAAGAGAGTGAAGATATGATGTCTTGTGAGAAACTTTACAGTGCTCAGTGCAATATATAGCTCAATACAAATGCAATTAACCAGGTAATTACACTGATTTCTTTTCCCAGCAGAGCTCACCGTTTGTTTTTTTACTCTCAGCTAATGCATTGATATTATACACAAACCACCTAAACCCCAAAAGGATGCAAAATGTCAATTTGAGATCAAAAAGTCTATCAGAGAAGGAAATGGAAAGCAGAAACCATGATAATTATTCATTTAGTTATTGATGTATTTAACAAAATAAACCTAGAAAGAGCACGAAACAAAAACACCCGCAAGTATCATGTAAAAGAGCACGTCAGTGTCTTGCAATACAATACTAAACTTATATTAGACAAATTCCCATGTTTCATTTACATGGTTTTGTTCTTACAGCTGAAGGGGAAACATGTAAACTAAAGACCTTACAAATGCTGAAAGATTTCAGTTTGTCTTACTGATTTGGCAGGCACACAATTAAAGTTACTCACATGTCTGCACTTAATTGTTTCCAAGATTAGGCCTCCGGGTATACACAAGACAGCTTGTAATGACACCTACAGGCAGCCTGCCAAATGTTTTTCATTTTATAGAATCCCTCTGACCTTTTCTTCAAAGCTTTCATGCACACCCTCTTCTCTGCAGGTCTTTTATACTTAGTTCAGAAAACAGCCATGAACTGAAGCAGTGACTCTTGTCTCAAGAAATTTTGCTGAGGTGTAAACCACTTTGATGTGTAATTTCACTACACTTTTTTCACATTCCTTGAGAAAATGTTGGCAGTCTACCTAAACCACTAGCCCATCAAAACAAAATCCAAAAAAATTAGCTCATAGCACTACCGAAATACTACTGTGTGCTACTGAATCCACAAGGGAAGAGTTGAGAGCTCTCAGTGGGAGTAAACTGTTCATTTGCTGTAACACACAAACTATTTTCTACCAGGAAATAAAGAACTTTCCACCCAAATTGAACCATCAAATGAAATCTAAGGACACAGAAAAAAAAATTCCTTAAAATGAAATTTTAAGACACCACACCTAAATTATATGGTCTGACATGTGATCTTTATCACCTAGAACTGTAGTAACACATACCAGATGCAACACCTACTTACAAGGAAAATATTCAGGACAGTCATTCCATCAGGTTCAAACTGTCAAACTGTTTACATTTCAGTTGTGCCTCCTGACTGCTGATGTAGCTGACAATCACAGACGTGTGGGCAACTGCTGTGAGAGCAGGCAGGAGATGCAGGAAATTTCTAAGAATTGCACATGACATGTGCAGGATGTTGGAAGCAAAAATGTGCCCACTCTATCTGCCAGCAGAATTATCAGTCTTTATCTGGTGGGATATATATTATGTTTTCTGATGCTCATCTGGGAACTTGGGAGGACATTCTCTGAAGATGAAGTGCTGCAGCAGTTCCTTGTGAGCTGGCATGGAAAGACACCAAAGTAGCTTTCAGTTTGAAGGGCAGACGAGGAAAAGGCAACTGTGCACTGAAGATTCCCAGTGCCTTAATACTGGTGACCCTCAGATCAACAGCAGCAGACAGAGCAGTTTTGTCTAATGCTCCTGCTCTTTTCCTACAAGGCCACTATTCCACAAATAAAAAAGCATTTGGAAGTTAGACACCTCAACTATCAGATAATGATCCTCAGCCTCGAAATGTGGGCAAAATAAAGAGATTCAAGAGATCTCAAAAAACATAGATGAATGTATGAAAACAAAAAACAACCATAAAGCTTTCTTAATACAGTTTAACATTATTCAGCAGTCATTAACTGGCTTGGTTATTCAGCACCATAAATGTTCTTCCCTTTCTGTTCTAATACTCTAAAGAGATTAACTATGACTCCTTTTCAAGATGAAAGGGGTTGCTACCAAGCTTTGTCTGTTGATCTGAAGCCAGAGAGTGATATTGCAGGCTCAGTACCTCAGCTCTGTGCTGGCTGAAAAGCAAGCTTCACCTGATAGAGTAATTTTTCATTCCCAAGTGACCAGCTTTCTGGAAGCATCAATGAGAAGAGGGCAAGATGCAGAGCACAGAAAGGAAGCCTGCACCAGTCAAGTGATGGAGATGGATGGAGGCTGCTACAGACAGACCACACAGCTCGAGGTGGTTTACGTGCTTGCTTGCACGGGCAGACTCAGCAATGTGTAAACATTGAGTCTGTGTGGAACAGGCGTGCTAAAGCCACAGCTTCACTTACAGCAGAGGAGGCTACAAATGGTTACTGGGACCAGTACAGTCCTGCCAGTGGCATTACATGTGATTAATGCTGCACACTGCCTACTCTAGCCATCATCCTTGAACCCATGAAGATTAGGCTAGAACAGATACCCTTTATGCATATGCACTTGTAAGGGCAGATGTCTGTAAGCTGGTCTATGTAACAGATGTGCAGGATACTAATCAACAGTTTTTAAGCTGATTTTTTTAAAAGTTTATGGTTCACTGCCTTGAAATTACACTTAAGCAAAAAGCATTCCAGATAAACTGCCCCCTTAGTGGTAACTATAGGGAATGAAAGAAACTGTGAAAGCATTAACAGCAGTCTGCAATTAGACTTAAAGTATGTGTAATGTGTAACTTTTCCTGTATTTTTTGCATGCTTTTCAAAAGTTATGGGAATTTTTTCAGAACCAGAAGAGGTCAAGGGGGAAAACATCCAAGTTAGTACAGTAAGCCTTCAAAAAAGCAGTCTCAAGTGAACCAGCACAAATCACAGGCTGCAAAAGAGGTTTTGAAGCTCTAACATTTTTGCCCTATACAAATTGCAGGGAACCATCAACTGTAAAGAGGGCAAGTTTAGAAGCAAAGAGAGCCCAAAGACCTGCAAGTCTTTTCTGCTTTCACTGATTCCTTCAGGATGTCTAGCAGCCTTTCAGATTGGCTAAAATAAGTTTTAGGCTCAGATATCAATTCTGTTATTCGAGCACTTTTGGCTAGTGCCAGGAAAACAAAGAGGGTATGCCAGACTTGTTATTATCCTCATCAATGGAGATCAACTCAAACAAACTGAGTAATAGCTGCTTCTGCTGAAACTGAGTAAAGACCTTCAGTCTGCTGCTTAGCTAATCAGCACTTGCTGATTCTTGTCTGCAAGCCCTTCAGACTCAAAACCAACATCCCTTACCCCACCTGCTCCACTAGAGATAAAGACAATGACATAGGCATATATTTTATTATATCGCAGTGATAATTAAACCCAACACCAATGAATTCATTTGGACAAAGAAAGAGTAAATAAATGGCCCAAAAAATCAAAGGTCCCATTGCTGATGCCGGTAGTAATCTTGTATTTGTCAGTGCCTCAAATCAGAGTTTCACCCACACAATCTTTTTTCACCTTTATTGACTTTAATCACTTGCTCACAGACCAAAACCAAAGAGCTTATAGAGAAAAATGAACCATAAGAGCAATGCAAACACATCATTGTAATAGAAACACTTTCTTCCTGAAAGCAACTTACTTCACAGAGGTTACAGCCTAAATTAAGAAACAATAAAAGAAAATTGGAGCAAACTCTATAGGGCTGGGTGGAAAAAATGAGAAATATAGTAGCAGTACATGTTAACTAGGTACTATGATGATAACATAACATACTTTCATATCCTACTATCTCCACAGGACATTAGACTCTTCTGTAAGATATTGGGATGCTTTGTACTGAATTTTCAAAATTTTAAAGTGATAACTAAAATTATTGTTGGCACTCTCTGAATGGAAAAACCAAATCACTGATGATCTATCCCTGAACTGTCATGAAGCAAAAAGAACCAAAAGGAAGGGACTATAAAGCACTATAACCCCTTCATCTCCTGCTCAGTTCACAAAGCAGCTTGCTCAACATGAAGTTAGGGAATGATATGCTGCATTTTTCTGCACCACATATGGTGAAGAAGTTTTAAAGAGTGACAAATGTTGAGCTCCCAAACTCAGAGACATAACCCTACAAGCACTAAAGGAGGACCACGCTGATTTGCATCTCAGCAAATGCAGATACTTGTAAAGCTAACACGAAGTGTGCAGCCTTACTTTGAAAAGGTGATTAGTTAGCATAAGCTCCTTCCAAATTAATATTGCACAATATCACAGTCACACCAATTCTGTCAGGCTTTGGCACGACAATCTGCGTGGTTCCTCCCAGGGCTTGGCAGTCTCTTCTCCAGCACCTGTTTCTTGTAAATTTCGAAACTCCTCTTCTCCTCTCTCTGAGGACAGTCAGAGCCTGCTCTCAGCCTTCTGTGTCACGGATGCAGCAGAGCTTTTCTCATACTCTGTTCTTGTTCACAAGTAGTTCTGATTTTTTAAAAATCTCTCTTTGTTTAGACACTAGCAGTACTTAACCATTAGAGCAGAACCAATCCAAAGAG
This sequence comes from Notiomystis cincta, assembly GCA_013398075.1. Lineage (NCBI taxonomy): Eukaryota > Metazoa > Chordata > Aves > Passeriformes > Notiomystidae > Notiomystis > Notiomystis cincta. Next base: position 246,226 of record VZRX01006595.1, on the reverse strand, counting down.
CCCAGATAAAGACTTAAACAAGTACACCACAATATACAAAACCCATGAACTCTACTGATTTCTCAACAAGACACAAGTAGGTCTGTAAAATGTAAGGACACAAAGAGAAAAAATAAAAGCAAATAGCTTTCAATATGGGAAGTTCTGATGCCCTAGAGCTCTCTCTCCACTGCTTTCAATTGCTGATGCTGTTCTTAAGCAAGTATTAGAATTGTTTTGAATTTCAAGGATGGCCTGAGAGGCACATCAATTTAGATTTTAGGTGTCTTTGACACAAATCAAAAGCACAAATATTTTAGTTGGGACAGATGCTTTCAGTCAGAGATTTTAAACAAATATATCTCATTAAAAAAATTCCTTTCTCAGTGATGTTAAAGCCATTTATAAACTTCTCTTTCATCAAAATTTCCCACTCAACATGCAACATTAGTTTATCTGGAATAAATGCAACTCAATTCAGCATACATGTATGCACAAGGAGGGCCATATCAAATTCAATAAAACCCCACAGTCGAGAGTACTTAGTCTGATGATTTACACAAGCCATTCCATCCCTGTCTCATGTTTAAGGATAGTCATGATACAAGCTCAGGAGAAACAGTGTGAATGGAGTCCTTAAATGAAAAACTTTACAATAAATTCCTAAGGAAGAGGGGAAAGGCCTGGAGATAAAGGCAGAATAAAAGAAAGGAAAGCAAGTTCCAGAAATTTTCTACCTTGCAGCCAAGTTCCTTATGAAAACATAAGCTTCCAGAAGGAAGCACAGCACTCTTTTAATCAAACAGCTTTGCTCCCAACTATTTGTAGCTGTTAATATTTTTATCAAGACTTTATTTTCCTACATCATAAATCCCAATTTTTAAAAATTGTACTGGGATTACATAGCAAGGTTTTGGTAGCAGGGAGGGGCACTTTAGGGGATTCTGTGAGAAGCTGTGCCCATGTTGAACAGAGCCAATGCCAGCCAGCTTCAAGACAGACCCACTGCTAAACCCATCAGCAATTCTGGTAGCACCTCTGGGATAACAGACTTAGGAAAGAGTGAAAAAGGCTGTGCAGCATCTGGAAAGAGGAGTGAGAATATCTGAGAGAAACAGCTCTGCAGACACCCACATCAGTGCAGAAGGAGGGACAGGAGGTGCTCCAGGTGCTGGAGCAGAGATTCCCCTGCAGCCTGTGGTGAAGCCCTTGGCAGAGCAGCTGTGCCCCTGCAGCCCACAGAGGTTCACATCAGAGCAGACCTGCACCTGCAGTCCACACTGGACTGTGTGGAAGTTCCCTGAAGGAAGCTGAAGCCTGTGGAGAGCCCACACTGAGCAGTCCACTCTTGCAGGACTGAATCCTATGACCAGAACCCATGCTGGAGCAATTCTGGAAGCACTGCAGCTCCTGAGAAGGACACACGATGGAGAATTTTGTGAAGGACTGTATCCCTTAGGAGGGACCTCGTGCTTGAGAAGGGGAAGAGCAAGGGGAGAAAGGAGTAGCAGAGATGAAGCATCATGAACTGATCACAATCCCTATTCCCCAGGCCCTGCACCACTCAGGGCTGGTGCAGAAGGGAAGCTGGAAGAGGTGAGAAGACTCTGAGCCTGTGAAGAAGGGAAGGGAAGGGGGAAGGTGTTCTTAGCTTTTCATTGTCTCTCACTGTTCTACTATGTTACAATTAATTGGCAATGAAAAAAAAGGAACTAAATAAATTCTCTCAAATCAAGCCTGCTTTGCCCCTTACAGTAATTAGGGAGAGATCTCCCTGCCCTTATTTGTATCCATGAGCTTTTTCAATGCATTTTCTCCACCTGTTGCGTTCAGGGAGGGGGACTAAGAGTGGCTTGGTGGACAACTGGCAGTCAGCCAAGGTTAACAGAATATTGCACCATGCCAAAAAAATCAGTATTAAGAACTTGCAGAGCTGAAGAAATTCTGATTTGCTGTGAAAATATTAGAAGAGGTCCTCTTTATTTGGAAAGCTCTTTGACAAAGCTACAAACAACAAGTGTCTGCCTTCACCATCAGCTACACAACAGAAAACAACAAAATAATATTTGAAAGGAACTATGACCAAAGTGGATGCAACACTGAGCATCACTGCAAGGGAGAGTATTTGGACAGATGGCTGACTGTGCATGAGTGAAACGGACTGACAACTTGATATTGTAAAGAGGAACATAAAAATAATACACATAAAAATCCAAAGACTTGAAATACTGTTCCTCATGAAAAATTAAAATTAAAGGCACTATTTAGGAGGCATAACGTGAAAGCTAAACATTAAAATGATGAAGTTTAAATCAAAGTGCAAATGTGTACCTTCATAACTCATCAAGTGAATCAGAACTCATTTCCACCAGCATACTTCAGGACCTCAGTCTTGAAACTACTTTTAGAACTCAGGCCCTCAAATGCATGTTTACAAGGCTCCTTTGTTAGAGGCACTGGAGAGGCAACAAGGACTGACTGTACAGTGAATCACAACACCACTACAGGAGTCTGTAATAACAGAATGAAAAGATCAGGCCCACAAGTAGTTAACTAAAATACAGTGCACACAAAGATAGAAAAGGAATGAGGCTTTTAAATTCTGTCTTATTTTGAAAATGCATTGTTGTAATAATGAGTAAAATAATCCTGCACTTTCTGCCTCAACTTTATTAGCAACTATTATCATCTAAATTTTAGGTTAGTGCAAGCCCAAGTAAGAGTTCTCAGACAACTGCATCTTACACTGAATTTAGAGAATATATACAACATACACAAACTTAAAAAAAAACACACCATCAAACTGCATGACAAAATGCAGCTGATTGTTATGTAATTTCCATAGATCATATACCAACAAACACTGGGAGCAAGGTAATGTGTAATGTGACACTGCCTTGACTCTGCCTTAAAAGAATTATGAACATTCCAGTTACTTTTTCTTTTACATACGCATATTTATAATCCAGCTTCTACACATAAATCTGTTATCACCATACTTCTGCATATTGCACATCTTAGGGTTATTTACAGCTTACAGTTATTATTTTTAATTGTTCAAGTACAATACACCCAGAAGACTTGCCAGTAGTTACTGGTTATAGCAATAAGAGCCCAAGTCCTAGGCAGGTCAGCTTTCATTCCCTGTGACTCCTAAACTGTCAATACTAAAGCCTTATGTCTTGCAAAGAAGATTGTTAAGTGAATGATGCAATTAAGCTACTTTTTTAAAGACATCCAAATATGCCATAACTGTGGAGCAATATTGTGTAAATGCCCCAAACATTCCTTAGCTCACTTAAAGAAAACCCCTTACTTCTTCCCCAAAAATATGGAGGAAAGATAGCTTTCCAACACAGCAAAAGGAAATTTTCTTCCTGCAACAGAAGGATTTGTTTTAAGTGGACATCTAAACCATCTTATTTATGTCAATATTTGGTGAAGGAGAGTGACCTTAATAACCATGATCAATAATATAATCAAAGATTGACAGAAGGGGGGAAAACAATACATTAGAAAAGGCCTCTAGGTAATGGGAGGGAGGGAGGGAGGGGTCAAGTTGCTGCCAGTAGCTTTGAGGGACATGAAAAACATGCAAGGAATCATCTTAAAACTGATCTGTTTTATAGTACTAGGAGGAAATCAACAAAAATAGGAACAAACACTTCCATAAAAAGTGCTCCTAGGAATTTTGGACTATAAAGGTTCCCTTGGCAGGACACATCAGCTTAGTAAGAAGAACCACGAGCTTCAAGTCACAGGGGACAGACTATAAAGGGAGGCTTTCTGCTTCTTTGCAGTTCTGTTTCATGCCAAGCACTCCTAGAAATTCCACTGGCAGTCTCCACATTTGTAGTTAATGCATTGCAAGATGGTTTCCAGATAGTGTTTGTGGGTTTCATACAACCTGCTCACAAAAATAGTGTGTATTTGGGGAACAGAAAGTGCTGTGGAGATTCGCATTTGATCATGGAGAAGCTTATGTGGATTACAAAGAAGGGGAGAACTGATCCTGAAAATGCCAAGTTGTCCATAGTTAAGACAGATTCTCCTCTTTCCTTGTGAGGGAAAGTGAAGAGGTTCTTCAGTAAATCTGTATGCATAAATAACTATCTTCTCACTACAAATTGGCTTGAAACCTTTACTCTTGTAGGCTGCCCATTTCCTAAAACCCGTATATCACTACTACAACAAAATAAAGGCTACGACAAGATTTCTGCTGGTTGATACAGAAACTGCACATTATGTGATATTTTTCACTTCTTTAGAAACCTGAGATTCAATTTCAATGACCAATTTAATGCTTCAGGCCAGAAGAAAGAGCAGTCATTCTCCCAGAATTGATGAAACTGCCAAATGAATGAGCATATCAGCTAGAGGCATCTCTCCTTAGGTGGAAGTTAATGAAGCCAAGATCCTGACTTTGGTATTAGACTATGTTCATAATACATGACCTGCAAGTCTTTGCTAAGTGCCAACAGAAAAACCAGAAGGCAAGGCAGACCAAAATAATATTTTCTACAGTCCCTGCTCAGGAAACAGAGGACTTACAATTGCTCTTCAAAGAATTTGATTTCTGTGGTATTTTTTGCCTTTTTGTTATTCAACTGACTGAAGAAGGCTTGTTAACTTCCAATACCAATGTTTTACTTAAAGCCAGCTGTCTGCTTTCCACATTAGACTAGCACAATGATCCAAAATAATTTCTGCAATGCATTAATTACTTCAGCATTTTTATGGTAACTCTTCTTGATATGTTAGTCATTCCCAAGAACATAATTTTCATAAAAAGCACTGCATTAAATACAGAGAGAGACCTGGGATCCAGGAGGGGAAAAAAAAAAAAAAGACTTATTCTTCCTGGACAAGTGTTGAACAAAGACCAATGCAAAATCACACTCACTGATACTCACATAACACTTGTCAGGTTTTTCTCTCCCCAAGACAATGAATCTTAGCTACATTTCTACACAGAGGCACAGTCTTGAAGAAAGAAATGGAGAGCATTTACCTTCTGTCTTCATGAGCTGCTTGCCCAGTTGCCAGAAGTGGGTCTGAATTTACTCGAGTACAAGAAGAACATAATCCCTCCCTAGCATAACCCAACATCCCTCCCACCCTGCTGGTGTGAAAAAGGAGGTGCTGCTGCTCCCATGTGCTATGGCTGCTTGCTAGAAATGGGTGGGACTGCTGAGGAGACTTGGTTTTATTGACCTTCAGCAAACCTAACCACAAAAACACCAGAGAGACCCTTGAGTGCAGGTAGATGAGGAGGCAGTTCCTCACCTTGAGCTGGACCCTGTACGAGTAAGGACAGCGTTCTGGCAACCTCAGAATAGACAACATTTGCTAGACTCCAGTTTAGCACTTCAGCAACATTCCCAAATCACTCTTAAATGACTGAAGTTTCTTTGAATCTGGACCATTAACAGTTCTGCATGATCAGTAAGAGTTAGCTTTATAAAAATAGAAGTGCTTACAACTATATGAACGTATTTGGAAATGATGAAATATATATGTAAATATCTGTCAGCACCTAATCAAATAGAGATTTTTGCTTTTCCACATGACTGGCAAACTGCACCAGCCATTTGGCAGGGCACATGCTTGATTCAAAATATGCCTACATAATCCAAACACAAGTATGCAATAAAAATAAGTTTCATAATATTCCCAGTTGCAAAGTTACCCTCTTAAAATGGGTAATACACTTAGAGTCAAAATGGGATTTTCTAATATACCCACTGTACAAGCAATATCACCATCACTGCATTGCTCTTTACCATATTTTGTGAGAACATGAATAATTATGCATCCACACCTATAGATAATGCATGTTAATACACACATTTAGACACAATGATGCACATACATGTTTAAACCATGTTTTGCATACTTCAACATATATGCCATATATAAGCCAAAAACACATGTTCCTTTATTTTAACACAAATCAGAAACTTGAAGTGCTTCATAAAGTTAGATCTGATAACTTTGAATGCATCTGTTTTTTCTTATTGTCAACAATAATTATGCAATGAAACTCTTTTGAATGTCATTCAGTTATTTCTCAAGAGACAGATTTTGTGCTTTGCATTTAATTTGACAGAAAGAAGTTTAGATTAAAATAATTTATTGACAGGCCAGTAGATATTCCTTTAAATAAGTGACTACCTACTTACATAGCTGCATCAAATTTCTGTGTTACTTTTTGCAGGCACATTTTGACTTTACTCTTTTGTTGATCAGTGATCAATAGCCTGCATGGATCTGAACCCTATATTCTTTAAAACAAAACCAGAAATGATGTCTTCTTTCTAATAATAACAGCAAATTACTACATTATGTTCATATCATTCAAACACACCACAGCTAAAACCAACTTCATAAAAATCACACGCTCCTGGAAGGCCTTCTCAAGGTAACTTCATCTCCACGTCACCACCTGGCAGCACGGCACTGTGGAGACCTGGCTGTGAGCAGTTGGGAGCTCAGCCTGGCTTGTTTGAAAGCCCAGGTTTTAGAGCTGTCAATATTTCAGCAGGTTGGTTGAGAAGGAAGGGAGCACTCCTAGGGCACAGGGTGGTCGACAACAAGCCCAAGGCATTCTCCGGGCTGGATTAACGGAGCGATGCATCAAGCTCTGCAGAGAGCAAGGCTGCAAAGACACTTCTGGGAAAAGAGAAAGGCCTCCACACCTGCCTCCTTTTCTGCAGGGGAGTTACTTAACAGTCATTAATCCATGACATATGTAATAGTTATTTGAGAAATGCAAATGAGAAGCATTTCAGGGCTAAAAAAGGGTCACTTTTAGCCTCAATATTAGCATCGCAATGAAGAACACTTTTAACTGCCTTCAAATATTAACCTCAAGGTAGACAATGGTTTCTTTCTTGTATATATTGTTGTAAAGAGTAACTAGCTAGTATAAATTTCCCCTGATTCTCTGATTCTCACAGTGCACATGTAACTCCCTCCACTTCCAAACAAATCGATTTTGCATCAGGTACCCCTTCATATACCGTACTTACAAACCCCTAAGAGTAAACTGGTCACTGGTGTAACTGCAATGTCATATTTTGACATCTTCAGACAGCACTCTAAATTTTAAGAGATGGGCAGATTTGTCTGTGCTAACACATTGATGTTAATTTCAAATAATGTCTTCTCACAAAAGATGCTTCACTACTGACTTTCTGAACATTAAGAAGGGGAAAAGAAAATACGAGGCTCTGGACAGATAATTAGACCAATAAGCAGCCCTTCCTCTCTTCCTTGTGTTATATTGATCCTTAAAGGTTGAAACTAAAGCAAGATGCTTACAGTATTGATGTTCACATAAACAGATTCTTGGTTTCTAGGCAGGCCTTTCCTGCACAAAATCAGGAACTGAGGCTCATGTTTCAGAATAACAGTAAAAATAATCACTAACATGGCTCCCTCTTTAGACAAATACATTCAATCTATGCAAGTGTTTGCATCCTGTGGACTTCAAAAATATTTTAAAATGTGCTCAGATGCTACATGAGCATTTTTCTGAAAACTGCACAGAATATACACGTGGCCATATAGCCAGTAAAGGACATTCAATTAATTTTGTATGTAACTCCATGAATTCCAGAGAAGAAATAGGAGAATAAAACAGGGTTTGAGTAGTTATTCCAAGACTAGCTCACTCTATCACTGCTGCTTTGACTTTTCATTCTCTCATCTCAAAAAGACAATGAAATAGATTGTTCTAAGTTAAATTCAGTATGACATTCAGCTCTGTCAGTAATTTAGGAAGCAAACTAAAAGGGTCTTTGGGACTTAAACCTCCATTACACATAGACTATATTTTCAACAGAAGAGCCAAAATTCACAATTCTGCACAGTATTAAGAAAGAGTAAGTAAGCAGAGATTTAAAAGACAACACAAGAGGAGAGGTACCTAGGAAGCTGTGAGGCAGGCAGTGTGAGTTTATGGACAGATGCTGAGAATCTCCAACTACATGTTCCATACAGCCAGAAAAAAGTTAGCACCTCCTCCTGGTTAGTAAATATAAACCACTACTGAACTATGTTTGCTCTTTCAGAATCCAAATTTTAAGACTCCTACATTGCTGGAGACTCCTCTATTATAACTAAAGAGACAACTGAGACTGAAACCTCCTTTAGCATGAAAACTGTATATATTATTTCACAATGTTTCTATTTGAGAAGCCTTGCTGGCATTTTTCTATATGCTATTTGATGCCACACTGTCACTCAAAATGTAAACCACTTTTGCTCTCTTCTAGTAAACTGCATAAGATGAAAAGTGAAGGTATAAAGTAAGAGACAGTTTCAGGGCTTCCTGACAAGCAACACTAAAGCCATGATTTCTTAATTTTCCTATACTGCAAATGATATAGGCAAAGCAAAAGACACACAAGCTATTATTATGTCACATTGAATTATAGCAAAGGGCACTCTGGCAAGCTGAACATAAAATGCATCCTTCATTTCAGCAAACAAACCTTATTTAGTGAAGAAAATGTGATATCCTAAAATAACACCAGAAATGAATGAAAATTATTCTTATTTTTCAGGATCAAAATAAAAGATGCCATCACAGAAACACAGCATCTTCTAATTTATAGTAATTTCTACCACTAACATCCATCTGGAGGATAAAAAAGCTTTTCTATACACATACACAGGAAAATGCTGTTGCCAAGTGCTTCCAATTTAACTTGATTTATGGGGAAACACTCTATTATCTTCCAGGATCTGCTATCCTGAAACATTAAGAAAATAAACTGTTCAGGATATCTATCTTGCCTACATGGAGAGTATGAGCTGTGAAATACATTGAGTTTATAAGAATGGAGGGGAAAAAAAAACCAGCAAGCAGCAAAACTGCTGGGGGAGGGACTGAACTGATTTAAGGGAAAAGCAGCGCTCTGCATCACTCCCAGAAGGTCCCCTGGAACCCTCTGGGTGTTACCAGGACTCAGAAACACAACTCCATCCCAGCTCACACAGAGCAGCTGGCAGAGCACATGCCTTTGCAGAATGCCAACTGGTTGGTTTAAAATCCCAAATTCACTGTAAGAAAAGAGAGGAAGAAATGCATGGGCTTGGATATGACAGAGGATGGGACAGGCCGACTCACTTCATCAATAGCTCGGGTTTTGTTTCGATTTATCAGTTGTAACTTGTGGCCTGGTTTCTGGCCTTCACCCAAGCTAGAGGCACACAAGCTATTTTAGACATAAAATGACTTCACACTTCAGGCAATTAGTGAGGCCAAGAAGCCACCAGAGAGCTGCACGTGATGAATGTAATTGCTTAGTAGGAAATCCTTCAGGGTCTTTGACCTTGTTGCTAATTTTTTTTTTTCTTCTTTGGGAATACCCTGAAAAGATCACACAGCTGGGACAACACTCTTTCCTCAGAAAGAAATGATGAGGTAATTTACTCATTAAAGAATTAATAGCTTCAGAGGCTAAAGAGTTTATGAACAAGATTATTAAAAAGATCTCTGTACCGCTACATAGGAAATTTTTAATAGCAGCCTGTTCAAGCTAAAACCTGGTAGACTTCATGTTTTTTGAATAAAGAAATAAATCTTTTAAAAGTCTTTTTAATAAAAGAAGAAACAACATTCTGCAGAAACACAGACCAAAGTGAGGTGGGGAACATCTGCTGCCTTCCAAGTAATACCATCCAAAACAAAAAGAAATAATAACACTGAAGTAACTACAATAAATTTGTAGAATTTGCCTTCACATTTCTTTCCAAAATTTGGAAGGGAAGCTCCTTAAGTCAGTAAGTACAGCATCGAAGCCATAGCAAAGGGTGTACCAAAATCACTGTTGCTCAGCAGGACACCTCCATCCCCAGCATTCAACCATCTCATCTGGGCACTGCCAACGAGAGTGGAACAGCCTGGAGTCCACACTGGCACTAAGGTTGCTTTAGAGCCTATTTCAAAGATTCTGGTGGCTTTTGAAGTTCACATTGTGCTTAAAGGTGTGGCAGCCACATTACATTATCTCAAGGCTATCCATACAAGCTGCAGTCACTGCAGTGCAGATATTTGCTGTGCCAGCTCCTTCACAGCTCAGTGTTGACAGTTCCTTTAGACAAGTTTGTATTCTTTGGGTGGGTAGAGAGCTGCTCTGAGGAGGTTATGTCTCCTCTACAAAAAGGAAGATTACCGACTAAGAGTAGTGTTCCTTCTCTTATATAGAGAGAAACTGATAAAAACAAGCATTAGACAAAAAAAAAATCAAAACAAACAAAAAAATCCCCACCAAACCCCTCAAAAAATCCACGAAAAAAAGCAATAGAGTGTAACAGGAAATGTAGTAACACTCCTTGGGTAACCAGAGGAATGCTCTGAGCTTCACTGGAGTTTGTCAGCACACACGGAGACAAATATGCATTCACATAAATCATTATGCCCACATTGATGGATAATACTTCACTCCAGCTGCCTATTACACTAAGGCATTTCACCATCCTCTTGCAGAGCCTCAATAAAAGGAGCATCAAACGGAAGGTTTAATTTTTCATCATCATACGAACACTCTGATTCCCGCGGGAGCGCCCTCAGCAAAGGCAGGTGGATTGTGCCATCAGAGAAACGCAGCAGACCTATGCCTTGTAATGAAATCAAACAGCTCACTAAATCTAATACACACTCCAGCTGAAATCTGAGCTTCAAAAGCAACAGCCCATAACTTCAGAAATTAAACCTAGCAGAAAAGCACTGATGGTGCTCTTAGATGTGCTATTTTAGTGTCGTTCTTGCCTCACATGAAAAGTTTCTTCTGAAAGATCGAGCCAAGCTGTGTGGGCTTGATACTGCTATTAAGTCTTGTAACAGCATTATTTTACTGCATGCTTAACAATGCTGAAAAATGGAGATTTAGGTTTTCTTGTCTAAAAGGCAAGGAGACTTCCACATAAACTGAATTTAATGGTTTTTTCCTGTGGATTGTTTTTTTGTTTGGGGTTTTTTTGCTGGCTTTTTTTTAATATCTGATCAAGATCTTGCCTTTAAAAAGCCATGCTACCAGAATGGAAGTAG
>VZRX01006595.1:176833-234804 GCA_013398075.1 Notiomystis cincta | reverse complement strand
TTTTTTTTTTTTTTTGTAATAGGAATAACAGGATGCACACCCTCACATGAGTAGCCTTACTGTAGCAAATGCATTTAGAACAAACTTACTCCAGCTTTATATTCTGTTGCTCTCTACAGTATTACAAAAATACAACAATACAATCATGGAATAGTTTAGGTTGGAAGGGAGCTTTAAGGTCATTTTGTCTAATCCCCTGCCATGACCAGGGACGTCTACAACCAGAGCAAGTATCTCAGAGCCCCATCCAACCTGACCTTGAATGTTTTCAGGGATGGGGAATCCATCACCTCTCTGGGCAACCTGTTTCATCAACTTAATTGTAAAAAAATTTCTTCTAGTAGGCTGCAATTGTTTTGACCTGTTTGATTCCTGATTTGAGATTGTGGGAGCAGGTCATAAATATAAATATCTCTAAGCTATCCTAAGGTATTTAAGTCATATAGAGACTCTTCTAGAGCTGGAGCTAGAAGCTGGATGAGATTACCATACAGCATATTAAATGGCACTCAACATCTACAGTAAGGGAACTGACATGAGCCCTTTCAACACTTAAAATATTTATTTTATGCCCTGCTGGTGTACATAACTTTGAAGTTTACAGTAAGATAGAAATCTGCAATAACGTCTGTAGAAAGACTAGATTCTTTCCCTTAAAATACCCTGAACTTGAAATAAGGTTGTGACACCTCAGGAGGTGCAACTTTCGAATCTCTCATCAAAATTGCTGATCTTCAAGAGGAACCTTAAGAATAGTTAATTCAATAGAATAATCTTTGCTGAGGTTTATATGAAATGATTTATCAATTATTTGTCTTCACCCATTCCTTTTTTACTTCTTGCTATGTATGGAATTATGAAAATACAGCATAAAAATCTCGTGTGGCTCATGCAAGGCTCACATTACACTCCAGAAGCCACTGAGGCTGTCTGGATTTCTGGAAGAAATTGAAGGCAGCTGAACCACCATTGTGTTTTTTCAAGTTTATATCATTTTGTTTACAGTAAATCATGGTAATTCCACCCAAACCTGAGTCCCAGCATGACCAAAGACTAGCACAACATTTCTCACCAATGAACTCCAGATGCCATTGTTAACTCAATCCTGTAAGATGTTACTTTTTACTTACAGAAATAACATGAGAAAATTTCGAGGCAGCACTAGCACAACATTTCTCACCAATGAACTCCAGATGCCATTGTTAACTCAATCCTGTAAGATGTTACTTTTTACTTACAGAAATAACATGAGAAAATTTCGAGGCACACACTACCATCCTTAATGTTGTCCTCCTCAGAATTCAGTGCAGTATATCTGAGTATAAAGAGACATTTACACAGTTCCTATTACACCTTTGCACTGCTTTAAGGAAATCTCTTTCCATTCTTGTATTTTTATTTCCTTCCTGTGAACAAACAGGAATTAGCAAACTGCTTCAGGAAGGATGTTTCTAGTCCTTATATTCTGATACTGGCAGATATAGCTAATTTTCTGTTTCCCACACCTTACCACTCTTATCCAGCGCCTGTAACACTCTCCTTCCCCTCACACACACCTGTATTTTCCTCTCCAGTCTGTTTGATAAGGGGACAGTACCATCTATTATACTCAAAACCACACCCAAATATCTTTGGGAGTCGCTTCTTGATGAGGGAAGCAGCTGAAACAACAGCCTTTACTATTCTTGAACCTATCACTAAAAATAGCCAACGAAGATCTAATTTTACATATTTAGTTTTTTTTAGGAAAAAGTTCCTTTCCTACCACAACTTTGACTTAGTATCAAAATTAAATATCCTTTCAATGATCTTTCATGTTGTCTTCCAGACAGCAGTACACATTAGCTGTTCTCCCTCCTCCCTCACTGTACTACTTATTAATGCAAACTCAAGGTTTCCTGCCCCCTTCCATAATTTCTAATTATTTATAGGTAATATTGTAAGGAATGTCCATTAGCATAAAGATTCTTTTTGGCACAGTAAGACACATTTTAAGAATATCAATCTTTTTCCAGGATGAAAATTACATATTTTGCCACTTCTGGGTTTTACCTTAAAGCTTTTAAAAAGCAGCATTCCTTGCAAAGAGGTTAGATTCACTGCATTCTCTTTTAATTTTATTCCCAGCTATTTTTATTCCACTACATTCCAATTTAAAACTGAAGCTTGCTATCACTTATAATGACTGACAGAAATTTTAAAAAGGATAATTTCATCTTTTCTTACATTCAGCAATAGTGTTTAGAGTTTGGTCTGTCATTCTGTGAAACTGGCTTGGATCTGCAATCTGCAAATGTACTTCTAAATACCAAAAAACGTCTCTGTGAGCATCAGGCAGAAAACAAGTCCACCATTTGAAAAGGCTTGTCATTTGAAAATACAAGTAGGACATATGTGGCTCATAAATGCAAGCCTTCCTTGTAGGAAGAAATGTCTCATTAGTTGTCTGTTCAAGCTCATTTATTCTTCAATATTTAAAGGTAAACCTGCATGTGACAAATACAAGAACATTCACAGAGGCACTGTAAAACACACATGCATGTTTATATTCAAAGGTAAATTACAAGAAACAACAACTTGTTTCTTGCTCTGTGTGTTCACAAAACACTGGTAAATGTTGCTTAATTTGAAAATGAAGGCAGGATTTTTTGGTACATGGAAATTGCAAAAGGAATTTACCGGTGTGCTCTCAGCCACAGGGAAGAACCAACTGCCTCCTCCTCCAGCCTTACTTCTCCTACCCAAAACTGCTCTGCTCTAATGACTCCCTTGGTGACTGCCCAGTGGATTCTCCCCTCCTGCCCCTGAGGTGTTGAAGCTGTCCATCGAAAGAACACAGAGGTTTCACTGTCCTGAGCTGCAGCCAGTGCAGCAGAGCAGGCACGAGGAAGGAAAAGAGATGTCCTCTTGGAAGAAATCTATTGGTTCCCTTATCTTTCCTGATCTTGCCTGAAAGAAGAGCAAGGCAGGAAAGGAAACATCATTTCTTCTCTGGCTTCCTCCGACTAAGAGCAGCAGTTACCAGCTGCTCCCTCCTTGTGTTGACGTGTGCTGAATGACGACTGATGCTCTCCCAGCCTCTGTGCTGGTATAGAGCAAAATCTATTCCTTATGAGGGAATGGGAAAGCACCAGATTAAAATCTCCTGGATTTCCATCACGTTTTTCAGAATGAAAAACTAAGACTACTGGAAACATTTGCTAGAAGTTTTGTAATGGAAAGAAGCAGCAGCTTGGCCGAATACACCACCAAGTTCTTGCCATTCCATACGTTGTTACTAAAACAATGCTTCTCCTCCCTGGAGGCATTCAACAGTGGTCACAGCTTAATAGCTGCTAAGCATGCAAAACTATCTACTTCAAAATGTCTCTTGGAATTTTTACACACAACCTGTTCATCTTCCACACAAGAATACTTGATGAAAAAAAAATAAAATTAACAGCTATTCCCACCTAGAAATAATGCAGAGGTAATCTCAGGTAGTCTGAAGAGCCTTTTCTCTGCATGCCACCAACCTTAAATCCTTCTTTCCAAAGCCATGTGTGCTCTTTCTTCCCAGGTCTATTGCTTCTGATAATCTGATTAGGCCACCTTATTTATAAAAAAACCTCCAAAACCTTACCAGCACACAGACTGCAAATTTTTCAGGTGGTACTAAAATTCTTGAACATTGAGCCTAAGGGTAGGATTTCATTTGAAACTACATATTAATTCAAAATATATTCACAAGCTTTTATCCTGCTTTTACTGGAACTTAAGACAACATTGTTTCTACTTCCAAAAGCCATTCTCTCCCTCTCTCTCTCTCTCTATGTGTGTATATATATATATATATATGTCCTTCAAATTCACTTCAGTTCCATTTCTGAAAGCCATCAACAGTAATATTTGTATAACAAAAGTATGTGAACATTTCAGCAACAGGGCTTGCAAAATCTAAAATCATTAATATTGTACAGGATGTAGCACTACTAGGAATATAAGCATGTATGTGCCCTTAACAGAGAACTGTATGACCTTAGTGATTTATATTTGTCTTTTAACAAATGAAGGTGAAAACACAACAAAGCCAATGTACAGGGTTCCACAGAAAATGCTAAGTTTTTAATAGATCCTTAGGGGCCTACGAAATTCTATAGTAACTGTACAGTAATCTATTTGTTTTTAGAAGATAGATAAAAAACTCCTTAACAAACACTTATCTTTATACATCAAACCCTGTAAAATTTATTTAAAAGGAGATGGAAAGACTATCTTCTCAATCAGCACCTACTGCACTGACCTATAATATGTCAAATGGCCACTGAAAGATGGGTATTACAGAAAGTGATATGAATGTACGGGCAAGAGGCCAGTGACACACAGCAGCAGCAATTTGCTGCAAAAAAATCAGCTCCTGGATGGAGTCAGATACAAGGAAAATACTGGTATCTTGCAACATTCACTTATAAACGCTTAAAACATAGGTGAAAAATGCAGATCAAGAACAGCATCCTCCCTGTTCTCTGAAAGTAGGCATGAAGATCCTTTTGTCCAAGTCCTGTCTGGAATGAAGTGGTGCACTGGAGGTCCAGGTGAGACAATCATGAACACACCTTTGCAAACACCTAACTTCTGAAATTGATTGGGCTTGAGAAAGTCTTAGGATTGCATTAAAGCACGACAATACTTATTGTAGTTACAGGTAAAGACTTGTTCTGTAAACAGAATTAGCCTGCACTAACCTGTACTGTAACTCCTCCGTGCTGTAATCAATCAAATTACAATAATAACAACAAAGCTTTTTAATTTCCACAGCCAAGGATCCTTTCCCTGTCTAGTCAAAGAAAAAACAACTGCAATAGGCAGACATTAAAAATAAAACTGATGACTGCACAATTCCCTATCAGTATGCAGAATAATGGAGTTAAAAACCTAGCAGTGATCAGAATAAATCTGCGCTGCACAGAGACACAGAAGCTGCTTGCTGCTCAAAAAGGCCTTGTATGTGAAAACTCTGTCAAGGTGTTGAGATCCCTGGCTCTCAAAACTTAAACTAGGTCTTCAATGGTGTTTTTTGGGGTTTTTTTCCCCCTCTAGGTGAAGACCCTTTTCCTGATACCTAAACTAAACTACCCATGTCACAGCTTCATGCTGCTCCCTTGGGCCTTATGAATGAAAAGTCTGGTACCTGTCCCTCTGCTTCCTCTCATGAGGAAGCTGTAGACCTTCATGAGCTCTCTCCCCTCATTCTCCTCTTCTCCATGCTGAACAAACTAGGTGACCTCAGCCTCACCTCCTATGGCTTCCTTTAGACCCTAAATGTACTCGTAAAATGATACTGTCATCATTTTCTTTACTCTACTGCAACAGAAGTTAAAGTACTACAATCACCAGTGTAAGTCCACTATTCAATGTTACTGAAATCCAAGGATGTCCTTAAAAACATTAGTTTCTAGATAGACAGAGTCTGTGTAGGAAAAAGTCACTGTTTCTAGAAGTTAATTTTAGTGCCTGCCTTTGGCTTTACATACAAGAAACAGAAATGGGAGATTTTATCCCTACAAGTGCCCACTGTGCAACGTCCCAATTATTTCATGTCAGCTTGGATGGCTGATCCAGGCTGGGCCTTTCTAGATGGTCAGTGTATGAGAAGTACCTGAGTAATGGTTCTTTTAAATTCAAGCTGCCAGACAGACTTCATGTGTTTCATGAAGGTCTGTGCATCACGCTGCAACTGAGCTGCTGCGCACCTGGGGGCAAGTGGAAAACTGGAATTCAGGCAGCCATGGCAAAAACTGTGCTAGTGATTAACTGATTACTTATGCTGCAAGGCCATTACATGAAGCAGGATCAGCACTTGAAACTGAAAAGAATGGCAGATTTCAGATTTGCTGTTCTCAGTAAAAATTCAAATTGTTGAAATTAGTCCACATATAAATCAGAAAAATACACAAACTACAGTTCATGCTTGAGTTTACTTTAAAAATAAGCCCTGTTTTCATTAATGTCATTATTTTCATTTCAGCTGTACTTTGCCAATCACAGTATGAAGCTAAACAGTGCCTTGGTACAAGCCCCCTCTTTGCAGGTGTCCAGGGTACCATATATCTTCTCTAATTGCCAGTATTACAAGCTATCAATGCTTTTTGCTTGGCAGAAACCTCTCTAAATAAAGCTCTGACTTAAGCCCTAATACAGGAATAAAGAAGTTGTTCTAAGTCTCACAATCTCACTACGAGCACCCCTCTAATAAATGCTGTGCATTATACAGTTATAAAAACATCATTATTTTCTCCTTATTCACTCCTTTAATTATTTTCCCCTTCAAAGGCAGGTAAGTGAACTTCTTACCATAGTAGGATGATGAACAAGAAGGCCCTGAATAATGTCATGAGTCAAAGCCATGAGGATTTCACCAGACAGTACATGAATATTTTATGTTACTGTTCCAAAAGCCGCCAGGAATAATGGCTACCCCAAACCTTAGTCCTCTTTCTTTTCCTTGTGATTGGAGCTCATAATCTTGGAACAGCAAACTGTATTTTAAAAAAACCTAAAAAATGAAACAACAACAACAAAAAACAAAACAAACAAACAAAAAACACCCAAAAAACCCCCCCAAAAAACCAAAACAAAAACCAAACACACACAAAAAAATCCTACCACAGAAAAAAACACACCCAAAACAAAAACAAACCAACCAACCAAAATCCCCCAGCTAAAGAGTTCAGCTGCTCAATCTTACTTCTACAGTTCACACGTAACACTTGCTAAAGCCTACACACAAACCACAGAAGAGACAGATGACAAGATCCAGAAACAAGAAATTAAGCATTTTCGTCCTTAGAAACAAGGGAGAAAGTGTTAATCTTAGTGAAATAGGATTCTTGCAGTACTGGCAAAGTTACTGTCAGGATAAATTACTTGCTTCAGCAAATACCAAATACAGAAGCAGGCCTGCCAGGGTGCCAGACTAGCTCAAACAACCCCCCTTCCAACAAAGCATTTCTACATTTAGTTCATATTTTGCCATTTTTCTCCTGTTCCTATTTTTGCATCTGTGCTTCGTTCCCTCTCCCTTTTGCAGCTATGTTCCAGATAACGGCAGGAATTTGCAATTTAACATAAAACCAAGACTGAAGAAATGAAGGAGGATTTTTTGGTGTAATTTGCACAGAAAAATCCTTTCTGAATGACACACAGGAGTAAAGCCATCACTGCTGATATTGCACTTCCCCACAAGAAAATCTCAATGAAAAAGTAGTATAAAGCTATGTAAATTTTTTTTATTCTGATACACTGAAACAGCTCCCCAAGGACAAGTATTTTCAATTCCCATGTCCAAAAAGGTTCATTCCTATCTGTACTCCATAAAAAATAGAATGAAGTTCTGCACTGTAACCATTGCAAAGACAAAACTAACTGAAATTTTAAAAAACAAAATCAGCACAAGAATAATGTGGTCTTGAAGACTCACCATATACCTATTTATACACTGATTCCACTACATGAAAAGAAGCACTGGCTTTGAAATTATCACCCTCCAACACTGATGGAACTATATTCCATAAGACACTGTATCAAACTACTAAAATCTCAATTTTTTTTCCAATAGCTTCTGCAAGACCACAATGCACTTCATTTATCAGTCCACAGTCCTGAAAATCCCTTATAAACAGTGCCCATTTAAACACTATGGTGAACAGAGCATTATGCAATGACTATATTATAGAACCAAAGTTCATACAAAATTCATTTTTTTTCTGATTTAAATACTGTCAACATATTTAGAAATGCTTCTCTAAGATCCTCTGCAGCATTCAGATACAAATATATAGGGGAAGGAAACTGAATAATAAGAAAATAATGAGAAGAATATTCTGTACTAATTCTAACACTAGTATTCTATTTTATACTAATTCTTACTAATCCTGGCCAATTAAGCTGCACATAATGGAAGTCCTGAAGCGACTAGAATATAAAAAAATAATTTATCCAAATAATACTATGTAATTGTATTTTTGTAAAAGCAGAGACATAAGTGGTAAAGAAAAGAAAATATGTTTTGAGCTAGTAAATTGCCCTAATAAATTGCTCAAGAAGCTGGAAAAAGATGCCATAAACAGGAGATAATCAGAAAGATGCTTAAGTTGTGAAAAAAAATAATCAATTATATGAATAAACAAACCAAGAGTCAAATACTCTATTGTATCAGCAAACTACAGCATGTGGTAAAATATGGCCTACAAAATATACTGATGAGGCTTGTATTGTCAAAACATAATGGCTTCTTAATAAAGACAGACAACTTAGAAAGAGCTTAATCACAAAAGTCAAAAGAAATACATTGAAAGTTCATATTCATTAGAAAAATCAGTTGGGAAAGAACAATGCAATGACAGAATGATGAAGGTTAGGAAAGCTCAGTATCTAAACAATAGTGTAAGAAACATTTTAAAAATACTTTCTATTGAAAATTATATAACAGGTTTTTGGTATGAGTTCACTTTTCAGCAGCAAATTCTATGCAAGCATCAGAGTTAACTAGCAAGAGACAGTGGCATATTTTAGCTTTATCTTTGAGAACTGTGGAGTTATGTATGTAGTGCAAAAGCACATGTATCTTCCTAAGTAATTTATTGTAAAAACGTATAAGCTATATACCCACAGACACACACACACAACCACAATGAAAAAAGGCTGCCAGGCCCACCAAAATGTGAATTATAATGACAAGCACATAAAATCAGAACCTGTGAGTATGAATCCATTTTGATGTTGCTGTCGTACTCGTTCAGGGAGTCCAAAGCTGACTAACATCAAGGCAGAGCTCTCCACTGCCTCAATGAGCTTTGAAAGAGAGCTTTGCTGAAATAAAATACTAGACAGCATAACTTATGATAGTTGACTGGTTTTACAAAAGCCAGTATGATCAGCAATATTTTTATCATGGTTTATCTTAAACTCTACCTTGAAAGCTCAGTTTGAGCACTCCAAAAAGGCTCATCTCTTTTTCAGTATCTACAGAAAAGGAATACAAAGTTCTTCTTTCTGATGGGGCAAATAAGGAAAGGTCCTGCTCACGTGGGAGATTCGCTCACTTATTAAGTGATTATTTTGGTTAAATCTTTTAGCCATAAAACACCCAGATACACTAAACTGTTTCTCTCTATGTGCACCCCACCAGTCTTAATTTTGAAACCAATAGTTGCTCCATGGCATTGTGCATGAGGGTAGGGGCACAAGTTTAAGACACCAGCTGATCCAAAGCTGCATCACAAAGTGTAGAGGGGGAAAACAAAAAGGGGTTGGGGACTGGTGAGAAAAATGCTCATTTTTATAGCAAAAGGACTGACCCAAACACTACCTGCTTTCTCTGTGCTACTACCAAAAGTTTATCAGCAGCAGAGGTCTTACACAGATGAGCAAGGCTGGCAGTGCTATACACTGGAGATTTAAGAACTTATTTCACCACTGATCTAATTTTATATCATAGTTTAAATTAAATGCGAAGAACAATCTTTAGAAGAGATTTTTGCTTGTGGTGGCAAGCAGCAGAAACTGCTCCTCTTCTTCCACAGTGGTAGTTTGTAGCTGTGACCAGAGATTTGTTTTCCTCAAATTAAACCAAAACCCCACCATACTGATTTGCCCAGAAGTGACAGGAAAAACAGTGCCACATAAGAGAAATAAAATTCCTAGGTATAAGGGATCCTTGGCTTGTCCTTCATTCTATTTATCCTGCTTAAAAGAGGTGTAAGGACACAGTTTGACAATTTTCTTGGCTGCTTTATAACATGACACCAGTTAGCTCTGAACATATATTTGTTCCTACTTAGATTATCTTCACAGCAATCTGACACACAAACTGTCGATAAAAAGAAGAATTTTCCTCTTAAGCTTGCAAATGAGGATATTGCTTTTACCTGATAACTTTTCAATACTTTTTGTTGAGTCCAGGAGGGAAAACAAAGGAGAGTTTTCAATTTAAATTAAAATAAAATCCCAGGCATGAGCTAAGTTTGCATGTTACATCCATGAGCTCTTCATTACATGGATGATTATTGTCTCTGTAAAGGGAACTCATCATGAACACAAAAATGTAAGGAGAAAGATGAAGAGAGCAGCATTCTGACGAGGCACCAAGTACCAGCTGGACTAAATGTACCTGTGCTATTTCACACCCAGCTGAGGCTCTGAACAGAGACAGAGAACTGCTGTATTTGTAATATTAAAGTACATAAAGGAGAGCAATACAGACTATTGGCCATATGCAGTATTTCTTCAGATACACGACATGCTCATAAAAAATACATGTGCCTACTAACTGGTTCTGGACAATTACAAAACCAGGTGTAGGATATGGCCTTGATGTGCAATTTCTAAGTATTTTTCAAAAAATGTTTCTTTTTCTGTCACTGGGATTCATCATGTAAGCCTTCAAACAAATCACTTCATCTTCGTGAACTCAAGTGGAGCCAGACTGCACAAAATCAGCACTATTATTTTCTGTCAAAATCATAGAATCATAAAACAGTCCAAATACTCTGCAGTAAGCAGAGACCACATCTACTAGACCAGGGTGCTCAGTTGTAAGCATGCTGTATCAGCATCTCTCATACCTTTTCTTTCTTCCACTAGAAAAATGGTCAGCACTGTTCTGATAACTGGGCTGCAAAGGAATGGAATGCAGTGTGCAGAGAAAACATTGAACAAATCTGCAGCACAGAGCTATGCCAGGATCCAGCTATGCTACAAACTGGGAGAATTTCTCCTGGGACTACACTAGCATTTGTTTCAGAAATTCTGGATAATCTAGGTATTAGGGATAATTAGATCAAATTCATATCATATATGAACACAAACAGTGAAACATGTACAGCTGGCACTCCACTGTCTGAGTATTAGACCTACATTTCTATCTGTTACATTTTATTCTTCTTGAACATCCATTTACAGCAACAGTTGCATATTACCAGTTTTACTGCTTTATCTATAGAATCAGTCATTTTTCAGTGTCAGGAAAACCCTGAAACCTTTTGTGAGGAAGAAAAAAATCTTAATATAGGGGGAATACAGGACTGTACAGCTTCAGAAGCTGAGAGACTATTTAGATGAGGACAATTCTTCTTTGTTTCAACCTATTGGACTTGAAGGTAGTGGCATCAGCTATAAACCTCATATGAAATGCTCGTTGCAAATTACAAAACTGTTTGAAGAGTTGGTATTTTTGTAACTATAATAAATCTGCAGGAAAATCAATTATAAAGCAGCTTACGTGCTTTGCACTCGTCTTCATCCCAGTCCTAATTTCAATTATTTTTTTTCCGTAAAAAAACTGGATAACTTATTGGGAAATTTGTTGGATCTGGCAGTATTATACATCTTCTTATCAGAAATTCTTCCGTCTACTTTCTGTCATTTAACTCAAATTACACATGAGCTCTAACAAGTTAGTATAATCAATTCCTTCTATAGACTCTCACAGACATTCTGAATGTCTTCCACTGCTTGCTCATTATTTCGCAATGCACTTTTTGGTATCTGTAGATTTATCACAAAATGCAGTTGGTGTGATCAGCTCCGCTGCCAAGGAGTGAGGGGTGGGATTTGAGCTGACTGACCTGTGGCAAATGACTGAAACCATGGAAGGACTAAATGAGAAAATGGTTTCAGTTTTGCAACAGTTATAATTTTATAGTCTTCAGCCACAGGTTAATCACAGCCAATTGCACAGAACTGCTGATGTAGGACACTGCATATTAATAGGGTTACTATTTTTAATGCCTCTCTGCAAGGTGCTGCTAAGACCTGTCTTGTTGAGGAGGCCGGGGCATGTTCTATGCAAATCTGTGCTGACCTGGAGCACACCACCCTGTCACATGAAAATGTTTCATTCAGGCAATCACAGGAGAAGAAAAAACTCATCACTTGCAGTCTGAATACATGGAGTAGACTCTTCTATCACCACCACCTCTACATGTGGAAGAGAACATGTTTTGTGGCCAGTCTGGTTTCAGTGAGGCTGTAGCACATGGACACAAGCAATCTACAAACACTAAGCCACAGTGGCAGAACAAACAGAACAGAAATGGAGAAAAGAAATTTTCCATCTTCAGTATTAAAAATTAAGGGTGTTCATTTCAGACTTGTAATCTCAAAGTGTGGCTCAAAAACATTCTGAATGTAGCTTTCAACAGAACTTTGACATGAGCATGGGCAATGACAAACTGCCAACTGAGCCGAACCATTTCAGAAGATCTTCCTTTTGAGCTGGAATTCGTGTGACTCCACAGGAGCCCAGAGCTATGTACCCATCCCAGCCTCTAACCTCGCTCTCTAAAGTACCCAGAGAGTGCCAGCAAATGAACACACTGTCCAGGAGCATCTGTGGTAAAGTACAAAAAACCTTAAGACAAAAGGAGTCCAGAAGGGCTGGATATTCTTCAAGAAGGAATCTTAATGGCACAGGAACAGCCCATTTCTATGTGCCAAAAGAGGAAAAAAAAAATAAAAAGAGAGTTTGAGATCTTTGCAAGAAGAAGCAGGAAACTCAGGAGGACTACAAAGACTTCATGAGGTTATAAAGGGAGAAAATTAGAAGGACCAAAGCCCAACTGGAACTTAATCTAGCTAATATCATATAAAACAACAAAAAAAGAGAAGTTTTTATAAATACATTAACAACACAAGGAGGGCTAAGGAAACTCTCTATCCTTTACAGGATGTAAGGGCAAACAAAGTGCCAAAGGATGAGGAACTCAATGCCATTTAGCATCTATTTGTCTTCAGCAGTAAGATCAGTTGTCCCCAGGGACAACCCAGATCCCTGAGCTGGAAGACGGGGAGCAGAAAGAAACCACCATAATCCAAGGGGAAATGGCCAGCAACCTGCTAGACATGCACATGTCTATGGGGCCAGGCAGGATCCACCCAAGGGTGCTGAGGGAGCTGGTGGAAGAGCTCACTGAGCCCTTTTCAATCATTTGCCATCTGCACTGGCTCCCAAGGGAGGTCCCAGTTGATGGAAGGTTAGCAAATGTGATGCCCTTCTCCAAGAAGGGCTGGAAGGAGGCTCCCAGAAACTACAGGCCTGTCAGCTTGGTGCCAGGGAAAGTCATGGAACAGGTCTGTTTGAGTGCCATCACATGGAATGGACAGAAGTGTTCTTGTACCTTGAGAATGTCTAACTAAATAACTAACACTGTGTGTGTTCATTGTTATTATGTTATAATGGATAGTCTTAGACTAAAACATCTTCACTGTCACAAGAGAACACCTTGTTCCAAATATTCTCCACTACCCTGAGATACACTCCTAGGAAAAAAAAACACATAAAGTACAACAATGGGGTGTTCTGCTTGTCTTTGCAACCAGTTGCACATGGGTATGCCAATGTATATTTCCACGTGAAAAAGCCAATTTAACATGATAAATTTAAATCCTGTTACTAAATCTAGTACACTTTTATTATTAGTTATTTAAATTTATGAGTATATGCAGTGTCAGGATACCATGAAATGAAGGAGTTACCAATTTCCAGCATGAATTATTTGATAAAAGGGACTGTGTTAAATGCAGAATTGTTGAATAAATCGGCAATGCTACAGTGGTTAATTACAAAGTTACTTAAAGGAAGAAAACCTGCAGTATTCTACAGTGTATTAAACCTGCAATTGGTTCCTAGAGTGGCTAACACAATATTAGCAAATATAATACATTTCATTCTGGACTGAAAGAAATGCTTTAATGTCTTTAAAAACCATAGTTTAAGGCCAATTCCATATTGACCAGCAATCAAGACTACAAAATATCCAAACAGCAATTAGCTTTCTCTCAGTACCTTCCATCAGTGGATTGCAAGTGCAGCATAAAAGGGGCCTCTATAATTATGCTTATTTTCCTGATGAGGTGAAAGATGCATGGGGAGAAGTAATGCAGCCAGTGATATCTGACAGACTAATTGCAGCCTGAGTGGTATCACTCTACCCTGCTAATCTCAGGCAATCCTCATGGCCAGTCTCACAGCAATTTTGACATAATTTTCCACATTTCTCATTTTTTGAGGGTTTTTTTTTTCAAGTGTAATCTAAAGACACTACCAGACACATTAACTTTTAATAACAGCCACAGGCAGCTGCAATTTGCCTCAGTAAAATAAATGATTAATTAGTAAAACACAGTATGCAATATATGTCCAAAGTGACTTAGTCCTATTGCTAATTGTAGCAATTAGCTAAAGCTCCATAGCCTGCATGGTGTTTTGCAGAGCTCCAAAAAAAACCATGGGCTGAATAATTTATATTCCAAATTACACAAACATATAGACAACGTATCTTAATTTTCTAGATTAGCAACCACTAAGGTCACTTCTGATAGCCCCATAAAAATATCTAAAAGTAGAATTATACAGCTGATAAACTGTATATTTCATAAAGAATACATGGAAAATATTACCTTGTTTCTACAAGCCTAAAGATTTTCTTTTTGGTATGGCACTCAGTAAAATTAATCAACAAGCTCAACAACTAAACCCCATTATCACTGACTAAATGGAATTCCTTCCCAATACAACTGTATTTTTCCATTGTATTTATTAGAGCATAAAAACCTTCTCTTGCTAGGCACAAAGCCAAAACCATACAAGTTTGTATGTCTCTGCCTGAAATATTCAACCAAAGATTTAAAAAATGCAAAGCCCTTAAATGTCCCCTCAATTAGCCAGCCTTCAACACTGCCTAAGCCAGCTATAACTCAAGCCATAAAAAAGTTAACAGATGGAAATAATTTCATTCTCATCTGGAAGAGTACAGGAAAGCCAACATATTGCTTGGTTAAGAGGCATTATATATTCATTATTGCTGATAGCAGTGAGGGAGAAAGAAGCTAGTTTTCAGAAGCTCATTGGCTAAACACAATCAATCAGTTGCCAGAAATGTTATAAAACATAGAAAGTATGGAACATCAATTGTCCTATATTCCCCCCCAAAAAGAGAGGGACAAAAATGACAAAAATTAAGTTGAAGAGCCATTCACAGCAGAGATGCTTGTCTTAAGTCAGAACATGAAGAATCCACTTCTTAGGAACTGACAAAGCTCCCAATTTCATCCATCCAACTCCTATTTTCTTGTCTTCTCTCTTTCAAATGAGAGGAATTATTACTGACAAAAATGTCAGTACCATAAGAACTGGAGGGAAAGCAAAACCAACCAAAACTCAAATAGTCCAAATAAACATCTGAGAGCTGCAGAGCAAAGGGAGACCAAGAAATCACGGACAGGCTGCAAAACAGCTTGTGTTGTCTGCTGTGCTGAAGTGGCTTTTATCAGGCTGCCCATGCTGGGTAATAAAGGTAATACTCTGGTACTACTTTCTCATGAAATTATGCATCCCACAGGTCCTGGCTACACAATTCATTGCAGATTTGTCTGAGAGAAGTGGAATGTCCACGACAAAAAGCTGCAGAAGAGACTGAGAGAGATGTTCCGGAGCGCTTGGAAAATCACCAAGTTTCCTCACATGCCAGGGCCCTCCACATTATCTGGCTTTGTTCAGTGAGGTTTCCCAAAACAGTGGGGAACAATCTGCTTTATGAGCCCTGCAGGGCCAAACCCATAAAGAATTATTAGTAGACATTTTCAAGGTTTTTTCACTGAAAGTGAAATGGTAATTAATTCTCTTAATTGAACGATCATTCATTAGCCTTTTACTAAATAACATTCTCACTCTTGAAAGTTACTGCCATGTCTTCAATTTTCCTTTTCAAGATAAGACTAATAACAAGCCTGTAAGTCTGCAGCACAGTACAGCATATATTGTATGCATTTTTCCATTTAGATTCTTCAATTACAAGCAACTGCAACAAAAAAAGCATATTTTACCAGCTAGTATTACATTTTGGCAGATCATAATTAAATTATTCCTTAGAAGCAGCGCCCAGTGCTTAAGAAGAAGGATTACATTGAATAACAGGGCTAATATTTTAACTCAATTAGAATGTTATTTTTCAATAAAGAGGTGTACACTACTATAATTCCTTCTTCTATGGGTAATATCAGCTATAAAACAGAAATACTGTAACTTTTTTTTCTGGTAACCCGTGTAATTTTCCCCCTGAAGTCTGTACACTTTGTATATTTTTAAAGTGGATGAAAACATGCGACATATTATTATTTTTATAAATATATAATCTTATTTTACACTCTTGCAAGCATAAAATATTTCAATTCTATATAAGACTGCCAGAGATTATGTTTGACTACATCTAAAAATGCCTGAGCATTCCATGCTAAGGAAAGAATTTTTCTTTTATGTCTTTTGTTCTGTACTGTTCTGAGTTTGATTTATAATATTGATTGGGGCAGAAGTGATTTTTGGATGAAAAAATATATCTAGTTGCAATGGAAGTAAGGGATCTTCTCAATGGAAACTGTCTGCTAAATATGCTCAGATGACTTATTTATCAGATTCTTCAATACAATATTTCAATTTTATGAGACTGTATTTTCCTGTAATCTTTCACTAATAATTTAAAAGTGGCATAAATGTATAAATGTCTGAATTTCTGAAGATAATTAAGTTGTGTCATTGCAATATAAATTTCTAATATATTTCAAGGTCATGTCCTTGGTTGTTCAAAGCAGCTACTCAGGTTCTTTGGAGGTAAATTACAGCACATATGGACATCCAAATGCAGATTGAGGAAAAGGCCATTTTGATTTCATAGGGCAAGACAAAAAGAAACCTACAAAGACACACTGTGTTACAGTCTGTTGGGGAGATGACAATTATATGGCACAAAGAGATAAATGAGTAAAAGACTGAATAATTAAGATGAAAAAGCAAAATCAGTGAGTTACATAAGGAGGTATTAGTAACTGGACATGAAATTCCAGTGAGTCACAGGAAATACCTTATGCTCCTTTTGTGGAGATCACCTGGTGAATGTTTTTAAAGCTGAAGTACTGAAAGGTACAACATATGTCCAAACAGAAAATAACAGCAGATTGTTAAACAAGTTTAATGGAACTAAGTTAAAAATAAAATTCTTATGCTTACCATCATGGTAAGAAAGATCTTTTCTGAGCATTACAGAATTACTCACACTAGAAGCAACAGAGAATGCTGCCAATGTTACCACCTGATTGTTAAAATTGCTGTGTCATATAATATCGTAATTCCTATTTATTTCCAGATCCAATGAGGCTACAAAGCCTTTAAATTCACTCTGTATTCTCACATTGAAGCAACTGATGGAGAATTAATGTCTTCTGTTCAGGATTCAGCAACCCAGAACTTCATTAAGGATCCATACAGCACACATCAAGCTTCTATTAAACTGAAAGAAACTGGAAAGCCTGGGGCTTGCCAAGCAGCAAAAACATGCTGTTTAGGAGGACTAATTGCAAACTACCATGGCTAAACCTTTGACAATGCTTTTCAGATAGGACAACAATTAGGTGAATTTGCATACAGATGACCAAGAAGTCGGCAGTAAACCCCCCCACCACCACCACTTATTTTTGACCTTTATTACAGGATGAAGTTTCAACAGGAGAAATTCTGTTTCCACCTTCAGGAAAAAAGTTACAATGATGTGGAGACCCCATTAAGGTACCAAAAGTTTAAGGACCTGAGCAACTTTTTCAAAGTTGGCCTTGCTTTGAATAGGGAAGGTGGACCTCCAGAGAGCCCTCTGAACCTAAATTATTCTGTATGTCTATGAACTATATAGATAAAAACAAATACTCCTGTAGAATAGTAACACACACTGCAATTAGCTAGCATGAAGATGAAAGTTCATAGCTTATACCAGAGTTAAGGCTCCACAGATGGAAAGTATTCAAAAAAAAAAAAATTCCAAATAATTTTATTTCTCTAAAATTCTAAAGAGAAACAGACAGAAAAGAAAATTTTCAAAGCAACATCAGCAGCCCATAGGAGAAGCAGGAGAATACAGCAGGACAGGACAACCCAGGACTCTTGAAATTGTTAGGAATGGCCCAGTGAATGGCCTAAAAAATCTGATTTCAGCCATCATTTACAAACTCAAGATGACAACCTTTTAGTACTGTTACTTAAAAGGTTTTTTTTTCCTCTGAATCTCTCCTCTAAATGAATTGTATGTGACTTCATAATGGGAAACAAATGCAGTAAGAAAACTGAAAAGCTCTAAAACACTGGAAGAAAACAATACAATGTATTTTGACCTGAAGCTGTTGGCCTCCCCTGTCCCCTTTTTGGTAAAAGCTCAAAAGAAGCTTTACACTCTGGACACCAAGATGGCAGGATCATTTAAATTCTGCTAAAGTATAAACTTTCTGACCTTCACCATGTTGAGGCATGACTATTTATACTTCTGCATCAATTCCATATATTCAAGACATATTAAAAGATATCAAGTCCATAAACTTTACTGACCCTTTTCTGCTGCTTAGCTCATTAATGCAGAAAGATATTAATCTAACAAATAAGTGGGTGATTACCTCTTGAAGAACCCTCTTCATTTTCAGGAGCAATGTCTTTACAGCTGTGCAGTCTTGGAGCATCAGTCTGAAGGGCAGAGACTCAATGCCTCCACCTTCTTCCAGGCCACTGAAAGGCCACTCCACAGAAGGGCTGCCAGCCAGCTGGCTGACACGAGGGTACCTGGCTTCTCCTTGCTCCACCTCCTTGGACAGCTTCAGGGAGAGATTCCTTGCAAGAGAAAACAGAAAGATCAACACTAAAACATGAAAAAGAAATAATAATTTAGGGGGTGGTAATTCCTTTGAGCTTAAAGGCACTTATACATTCATTATTTTGAGCCTGCTAGAATGAACAGCCTTTATAACGTACATACAGCCTCACAGTGTTAGCAATAAAATACACATTTATAAAAGGACCATATTCTACAGGAATTAAAACTGTGCTCTAGCTCACGCCCTTCAAAAGAAAGACATTTTCTTGAAACAAAATATCCTATGGGCAAAACTTCTACAGGTCTATTTTATTTCAGTACAGCTTTACAAAAAAAGAATCTGTCATGCACTTTCAGAAGCTAAATCAAATCACAATCTTCCATGTGCTTTGACTTAGAACTCAGAAAGAAAAGAAAACTTTAAAAAAAAAATACTCCCTTCTGGCCAGTGACATAAGATGAACCTGCTATTGTATAAAAGGGAATATGGAATTTAATTAATCTGCACTCACTCTTAGGTTTAGTTACTACTAAAGCTATATAAGCAGAACCTGAAGCAGAACAACAGTAAGTTGTGGTTGAGAATCCATTAAAGACACAGAAAGATTCAGATGGACTTTAAAGATAATGAAAGACCATTATTTTGCTGCATACACACTATCTTCCTTTAATATCAGACCAAGTTATCTAACAGTTTTTCCCCATGATGAAGGAAGTCAAACTAAATTATCTCATTACAATTAAAGATGCCAGCATAAGCGGTGAAGAAAATGACAATTATTATTCATTTAAAGTATTGTTCCAATTTTCTGTTCCATCTGAATTTTTATGCAACACAAAACTCATTCTGCCAATGTTTGGAAGGACAAAGAATATTTTCCCACATAAAATTTTCGTTAGCTCTGGTTTCATAGGATCCACAGACAAAAAGAGATTAAGGTGATTTCTTAGGACAAGCAATTCTCACTGCCATACTAAAAAAAATGGAAATTATGATACTATAACCACTATCCTTTATGGATGGTTCATTTTTATATTTTGCAAGCTATGCAGTAAATAAAACATGTTAGATCAAGCAATGTACCACCGAGATCACACACATGGACAGATCCTCATGATGGCAAATGGAACAAAATTTTCAGGCTATTCAAGACTCTTAAAACATAAAAAAATAGTCTGTTTTAAGTTTTAAATGCATTAGAATATCTTTGAGTAGAATATTTTGCTTCCTTTAAAACAAAAATCTGAGGTGGATGGTGAAGCTGCTTGTGATTGAAGGATATTAAATCACTGCTGTTTTGTAGCCTTTAAACAACACTCAGATATAAATCATGCAAAGAAAAAAACAACTTAGGAAAATGAACTATCATAACAGAGGCCACTTTTAGAGGTTTATAAAAGAAGCCATATTCACACTATTGGAATCTACATTTGTTTAAGATTTATCTATCCAGAAAAGCGTATTATTTAAATTAAGATAGAACAGCAGGGTCCTCTTTTTTTCCCAGTGCCTGCAGACTAGAAGATGGATTATTCCTTAGGATATTCTGCACATTCACTTTGTAAGTCTCACTGAAGTTTCATCTTCCTCATACTCCTCCAGAGGAATGCTATGAGGGTCCCATCCTGGCCCTGACAAAGGACCAATTCCAGAATTACTGTCTCCCAGAAAGTGTCTTTCACTGCCCATTATCAGGGAGAAGAACCTGGTACCACCAGCCATGCCCTGCTCCCCAGTGAGGGGAGGAAATAAGCAGTATTCTTGGGAAACTATTGTCCTCTCTTAGATGGAAGAGATACAGTGTTTATGTATAAGCTATAGATGTCCTAGAAATACAGCAATTCTGAATTTCAAACAAAGAAAATATTTTCAGTTACTTCAGTGGGCTTTAAGTTGATATCACACTGCTCAACACACAAAATTACCATCTTTTCAAACATCTTCTCAAGAATCTTGTACTGAAGTATAAAAAGCACCATAATAACATATTACCATTCACAGCCTTAAGAGTTTAAAATCTGACTCAATTGCTACTTGAAAATAGTGACTCAGAGTTAGTTGGTACACAAAGAGCATTCAGATTATACAGTCCTTCCTGATAGTTCAGAGGTACTTTAACTGATCTGTGACAGAAAAACTCTTCACTTTCTGATACAACTCATTCTACTTGCTGCAGAAAAATCCAACCCCTCATTTTAAAATTCATTTCAGACATGGTATTTCATCAAGTTCATTATTAACAACATCCAGGTGGTCTGTCACAGTATTATTACAGTAATTCACTGCAATTCATCTCAAAGCAGCAGTAAAGATTTAGAAAGAAAGAAAAAAAAATTATTCCTAACTTAGAAGCTTCACTTTATTAGCAAAACATCTCAGTCTCTGAAGCTGCAGTAGGGGCTGGTTCCTTGACTGGTAATACAGGAGCTCCCTACAGATGGCCAGATGATTGTCCTAAGATGCATTCATTGTAATAAAAACATTTCACAGGCAAATGTTATCTGGGACAAACTTCCTAAACTGTTGGAAAAAAACACTCAAAAGGTCTATTTTAATGACTGAAGACAATGTGTTTCCTTTAAGTGACAACATCAACTATATAACATTACCAACATACAGTATTTCAGAAATGTAATTTTGTGACTTTTAAATACATGGCTCCAGTCTGAGCTCTAAATTTGCCTGCCTTACACTTAGGCTAAATTCCTACCTCAATAAAACCGTACCTGGAAATGTTCTGAGCACTGGAAGTCGGTTTAAAAATGCTTCTGAAATGGCTTGACCCAACCCAGTTATCACTCCCTGGCATGGTTTGGGTGTCACTACAGGCAAATTGGATGGGACCACTCCATTCAGGAGGATGTCAGTGTTGCAGATGTGCACTGAAGTGCCATCCCATAGAGATGTCACCTCAAATCCCTGAGCATGGCTGTGCAGCCATGAACGGTAACAGAGAAAACTACACAATGTTAGTAAAATTACTGCCATCATAAGGTCAGAAAATCCACAGAAAAGTTGTTGCAAGCCTGTAAATGTCAAACAGGGTGAAAACCTGTGCAACTTGATGCTACTTTGGGCCTGCTGGCCTGTTTCTTTTGTAACTAGACATATCCACTGAGCATCACAAATCTATTCCCTTACTTCTAATTGATAAAAAAAAATGAGAAGTTACAATATCCACAGTCAGTAAAACAGTAGTGCCATTAAGGCAGATTTCTACTTCAAAAGCAGTCTTTATTGAAATTGTATACTAGCATCAAAATAATCAATCAGTAGCTTTTAGCATTTAATAGCCTCCAGCAATCCAATAAAAACACATGTTAAAAAAGAGACAGTCGTGCAGCTACTTTGAAAGCTCCTTTCCCCTAGAAAGGTAGAACAAACCCAATTTTCTTATGATAAAGATTTCTTAAAAGATTTTACTTTTAAAANGGGGGGAGGGAAAAAAAAAAAGAGGAAAAAGGAGGAAAAAAAAAGGACCCAAAGACATGGATTTGCAGCTTGAGCTTGTTTAAGTTATTCTTCCCTTCTTACTGATCCTCAGATCAATGATTTTAAGAGCTTATGGTAATTTGAACTTCACTTACATAAAGATCCCCAGATTATGTGGACTTTAATCTCCTTAGTTTTCATCAGCAGTGCTCAAGATGTTGCTAAAGCAGAATTAGCCTAAACTAATACAATCGGTTCCCCTGAGTCTGCTTCTCTTGATATCAGCTTAACAGAAGAGAACCCACGTAGCACTGCTGGCATCAGGAAGGCTCTGAAAGCAGAGCAAAAGACCCCAGACTCTAGGAGAAGAGCTGAACACACCTTCTTTCTTCCCTGAGGGCTTATCTTCTAAAGCAGGGTCTTAGAAAAAACCTTAAAGCACCAATTTCCAGTGTTTAAGCGTGCAGCTGTGTGTGTATGTATTAATAATGAAAGAAACCATGGATATACACACATGTATTTTTACAGCTGTATATAGATGTGTGTGTGTATTTATGTATGTATACTTACAGAAGTCATACACGTGCTCATATATAAGCACATAAAAATTTGGTCTTGATAAATTTGTCAGAAAAACAAGTAGTTCTTACTTGTCCATGTCTCAGCCCATCAGAAACACATCCTTTTATATTAGAAGAAAAAATGCTTTTAGTTTCAGACAGAGGTAATGTCCAGGAATCCTATTTCATACTAATCTAGAGAGCCTTCAATCCACTTCTCTCTCCCATCCAGAATTTTCTTTTTCCTCACTAACAGTAGAGAGATTTTCCTCCTCTGGAAAAATAATTACCGTTTTGACAAAGATCCCTCAGTTGGACTATGTAACACATGTCTGAGCAATTGCTTCTGATTTTTAGAAGAAAATCTGCCTACCTCAAATACTTCCAAAATTCAGCTGGAAGCACTCTGTGGCTCACCTAAAATGAACTGCATTACCTGGGAAACCCTACTACCACCCCAGACTGAACCTTAATCCCTGAGTGATCTCCTACTAATCTCATCTAGTAGAGACATGTTCTGTCCCAAAGTTTACACCTGAAATATATGGGCATATTTTGGAAAAAAAAGAAAGGCCCCTCACCATATTTAGCTGAATTAAGGTACAGAATTTTAAAAGCATGTTCTTAAATATTACAAGGAGTATAGAAAATAATGCCCTGCTAGGTGCCTAAATGTTCTCAAGATCTAGTCAAAAGATAAAAACTGGCAAATTCCTCACTCAGTTCTGAAAACAAAGGCTTTGTAATACTAGGATAGAAAAGTAACCAGAATTTAAACACTTGGCTAATTACCCATATTAGCATTCTTTGGCATCAAAATTTCTTTGTCCCTCTGTCTCACACAATTTCTCAACATTGCTTCTACTCTAACAGAGAATGCTTCAGAAGTTGCAGGGATAAGATCTCAGAATCTTGTGAATCAGTGTATCAAGTTACATGTTGTTTGACGTTTTACAGCTCTCAGAACTGTGTATCCTTTATTGGTACCCTGATGCTATGATTTTTCAAGGTCAGCCTTTTACAGAAATGATGTCCAGTATCTGTCACTATCAAACTCTCCCCCTGCACACAAGTGTGCACACAAACTCTACTGGCCAGTGCTGCTGTAAGTTAAGAGATTGTCAACCTTTTCCACTAAAACTGCTTTTCTAAAGCCATTTTTTGGGCTAGAACACAGTGATCATTAAACATGGAATCATATTAAAAATAATAATTAAAAAATACATTTTAAAAAACCCTCCATCTTTCAGCTGCTAGTAAAGTACAGCTGTTAAGGGCCTTTCAAGCATTTCTTTCTTTTCTCTAAACTCCACAGGAGTTAAGAGCTCTGTTTATATCCCCTGATCTAGCACACAACAACACTTCAAACTTCAGCTGTTTTCTTCCTCCTGGAATCTATTAGGAAAATTTAAATGTGAAAAAATAAGATAGTGTAACACCAAAGAATAACCAGATAATGTTTAAAGAAAGGTACTTGGAAAAGACCAAAGGGGCTTTTTCACTTTCAAATAGTAACAGTGCAGTAAGCAAGTAAAGCATGATAGACAAACCAGCAGCAAAGGAGGCTGTGTTAGCATTGAGATTTTGGTAGCTCCAGTCTTTTTAAATTCCCCTGTCCCCTCCCCCCCAAAAAAAAAATCAGCAGATGATCATTCTTGAAACTATTTTAGAGCTATTAATTAGCACTATGTCTCTGTTCAGGATATAACCAAAAGAAAGCTTGCCTGATCCTATCCATGGCAGGGGCGCCTGGAACGAGAGGATCTTTAAGCTCCCTTCCAACCCTGTGATCCTTTTATTTGGACAAAGGATACATCTCCCTGCAGAGACTGCAGTGTTTGTAAAAGCTACACACTTCTGACTGGATGCTGCCTCAGTACAGACTAAAGCTAAATAGACTTGGTGTTGTCTCTGAATCTCACTCCAAATGCACTCCACAGAACTGATAACTCAGCTGACCTGGCACCAGAGCTACAACATTTTGATCTATTCTATTAACAACAGGCACTGAAACGGGTCCAGAAAACTTGATACTGCTGGGGGAAATGAGAAAAAATGAGGGGGAAATCCATTTTGCCACTGTCACCTTCTAGATCAGAACATTTCCCTTGGCCTTTGCTCTGAATGCTTCAGTGTTTCCCTCAGAAAATGTGCAGACGTAACATAAAACTTTCAAGCTTTTACCAGGTTAAAGAAAACCGCTGTAAACTCAAAAGGATATTGGATATGATGACTGCCTACCAAGAAGCACTAGTGCACTCCTATCATTCAGTTATCAAACTAGATTCCATTACTTAAAAACAAATTGTCAAATGCTTCCTACTACAGGTAGTATTTTTTGCTATCATAACTTAAAGAAATCCTGATCAAAATTATATGTATTTTAAATGAAGGAAGGAAAAAAAAAAGAGGCAAATAATTTTCTGTTCTCATTAAGAAGGTGCTGAACTGTTAGTATAGGCTTTAGTGGGAAAACAGGTATGTTAAAGGGAAGGTTCAATCCACTAAAAGACAAAAGGACTGCAGGAATATTTGTTTAGTGCCAAGCAAAATTCAAAGACGTGGGTGAGACAGCAAAGATGGCCTTCCAGTGAGACCAGAAAATTAAGTGGAAAATTCCTATACTTTATAAAGGAGACAAGCCACTCACTTCAAGACCTGTCTGAATTGGGTTTCAAATACTTGGGAAGCACCTAATCATATTATTACTGCCTAACTCGAGATATTATCTTTTGATGAGCTATTAAGCATTAAGAACACTTCTGTGGAGCAAGCAAGCAATTCATTACACTTTGTGTTGGCCAAGAGCTTCATCTGAGAACACATAACAGATTTTAAAAAGGTCCAATTAATATTTACTAAAATACTTTCAGCATTCTGTTGACTTTCCCTACATCTCAAACCCTGCCTGTCTTCCCCCTCATCAGGTGACTCAGGGAACTCTTCCTGGACTGGGTTCCATTATAGAAATGTCCGGGTTTCTGACCATGCCAGGGCTTAAAACCAGATACAGACATCTAAATAATCATGCTACAGGTTATCATACTACAGCCACACACATTCCTCTATTAGCAAAAATGCACATGCCTACAGGATTAGATGGCAGAGACTCAGAGAAAGGAGATTAAAATGTCAGAGGAGCTGAGCAGTTAAGGGATGCCCTGTACAACAATTAGGGAGTCAAGACTGTGCGGGTGTTCAGGAAATTCCAACTAGAAACCCTAAAATGCAACATTGACTCTGCATTTTCACATAGTGAAATATGAATTCAGTAAAATAATATAATCACCAAAATACTGAGAAATTACAAACATAGCTTTTTGAGTGATGATATCTTTAAAAATTTTTCAATGGAATCAACACAATGGACTTTTATTTTGGTAAAAATCTATGATTTAACAAATGTATCCTTCCCCTTTCCCTCTAACAGTTTCAGAACAAGGAGTAGAAAACAGAAAACAGTTACATCTAAATTCAGAGGATACCATCCACCTACAGCATGTAGCAAATCTGTCAGGAGGAAACTGCAACTTTAAAACCCATCCTATTTCATTATCACATACAACAGTTGTAATCTAATGTTAACATTAGAAAAGCTTTTATGTTAAATCCTCTTTTATGACTAATAAATGAAAGCATATTCAGGGACATAATTTATGAAGAAATCCAGACTATGTATGTAACTACATATCCATTCTTGAAGATATCAATCTACTAGGGGTTTTTGGGGGGTTATATTATATTCTTCTTAAAAAGTTTTTGGAAAACATTATGGAAGTGTGATCCACACAAAAGTAACAAAACAACACAAGAATTCCAGCACCAGTGCTAATTTATTGCTTCAGTGAAAACAGCTCACACTCCTTCATGTTGAAATAAAAGTCTGAGAGCTTCACAAGGACAATTTCCCAGGAAACAGTCACCTTCCAAAGGCTCAGAATCTCTCCTCCTCCCCTGAACACTGCACAGCTCCAGATACCAATTTACAAAAAAACTGCTCCTAGCAAAACCAGAGGCCAATAACTTCAGAAAAACTCCCAGCTATATACAGGGATGAAAGCCTGTAAGTTGTGGGAGCCCTCGTGTTGTTTCCTTGAGCGTGTCCTCTCAAACAACCAGAAGGTTTGAATTAATTCAGAATAGTTTCACTTACAAGGCAGGTGTTGCAGTGTCTGCACTTGGAGCATAATTAGTGAAATTAAATCCCTGCAACAGCACATGCTCAATTTTTTAAACAAAGGCATTAGAGACCAAACAAAAAGAAAACAATCAACTAATTAATGTGTAAATTAACCTAATTGCTTTGTTCTCACATGACATTATCAATCACTAAGTGCCACAGCAGAAACATGTTATTTTATCATACAGTGAAATTAGCCCACCTACAGGAAATTTCTTTGACTTTGCCAGTATGGTCTGCAGTGTTTTTAATTTTGATTGTAAATAACTCATTAAAAATAATCAGAATATTTAATTTCATTTGACTACAGCACTGCAGTAGTGAGCCCATACTGTTCTTTTACAGAAGAAAACATTTCTTGTCCCTTTTTTCCCCCATAATGTGGCCTGCTATGAAAAAGTAAATCTCATGAACTGTCCAAGTGAGACCAGAGAGAGATGAAAAAGACCATGGTTTTTGTTTTGGTTGACTATGAAGGACCCAAGCTCAGATCTCTGAATCATACTGAAATATCTCTAAATATTTATTTGTACACCAGCACAGAGGAGGAAATAAGCATGCTGAAACTTCTATAGTAGCTCAGCTCTTCACATTTACAATATTTTTGTGTTGATGTAACATGGCTTGACAGGTAAGTGCCTACAAACTGTCCCATCAGAAGCTTCATTCTCTCCGCAATGCCTCCTGTTTCTCTTCACTTTCAGGGCATTAGGTCCCCTGCCTTTTAACACTGGGTTTCGAGACTGTCATATTAAAATTCAGTGTTTACTCTCTGGTTGCTACATTCTGTAGTCTGGGGACTCTGCTTGAATTACCTGAATATTTGGGGTTACTGCAATTGCTTCCAGTTTGCAGTTTAAGGCTGAGACCAACATGAAGAGCAGTATTGTGCAAAATTATGCAAGTTTAGAAAACCTGCATCTCACTAAAAACATACAGCCTGTGTTTTGAGTTTGATGTCTGAGGTCTGAATCCTTTTACACTGTCCATTTTCAAATTTTAAGCCATAAATAACAGTTCTATTTGGAACACAATTCCTCTTAATTTAACATTACTGCAATAACTTGTGCCATTAATTTATTAAAGCTTGAAACAAATATGATAATGAAAAAACACACTTGGAAAAGTTGCTGTAAGGAAGTTATTAAAAATTCAGTATGATTATTAATTTATAACAGAATTTGTAGCATTTCTTCTGTGAAACACTAAATGTACATTACATAATAGCATAATTAATACTTTTAGCTACAGATTTCGCAAACTGTTTGTCAGGAGAGCAGCTCTAATAATTGTTGGGGTATATGTTAAAACTTGCTGTCCATAGCTCCATCTAGACAGACCTTAAAACTGGACTTCCCAACTCATTAATTTTGTTTTTTGGGATTGAGTTTTTTAAATTTTATTAGGAAAAAACACATCAACTTTAAAAACACAAGGAAATTTTGAGGACAACTGTTGAATAATAGATTGATTTGGGTTGTAAGGAAAGTTTAAAAGTCATCTAGTCCGACCCCCCTGCAATGAGCAGGAACATCTTCAACTAGATCAGGTTGCTTGGAGCCCCTTCCAACCTGACCCTGAATGTTTCCATTCAAGGGTTGGGACATCCACCACCTCACTGAGCAACTGTTCCAGTGCCTAAAAACCCTCATTCCAAAAAGCTTCCTTCTGTCTAACATTATACCTTGTGCTATCACAACAGATCCTGCTAAGAAGTCTGTCCCACCTTTCCTACAGGAACCCTTGAGGTAAGGGAAGGCTGCTGTAAGGTCTCCCTGGACTCGTCTCTTCCCCAGGCTGAACAACTGCCCCAGCCCTTCCTCACATGAGAGGTGCTCCAGTCCTCTGATACCTCTGCTCCCACAGGTCCATGTCCCTCCTGTGCTGGGGATCCCGGAACTGGAGATCCCAGCTCTGGGTGCAGCACTGTAGGGGGGGGTCTCAGAGCAAAGCAAGAGTTTGTGGAGAGTTGAGAAAGGTAAGTCAGATCCCAAATTTCCTCTTTAAAAAATCTTGATGTTACAAGAAATAGATAAACCAGTAGCATTCACTTAAATACACAGTTCTTAGGCCCTAGAAGTCCCCATGTCATGCCTTTTAGTCTGCATCAAGCCACTTAAGAAGATTTTTACCACCTAATCCAAAGTTCTTCTACTGGTTATAACAGCAAGTTGATGTGAAATATGATCAAAGCTTCAGACAGGAAAGAGGCCACTGAAGTCCTATGGGATGTAGAATGCATATTTTTAGGCACTTCTTTGAGTGGCCAGGAATTATTCATATTCCTCTGAGGCAATATCGAAGAGCAGGGATATCTGTCCTTGGCATTTTTTATTCCTTCTCATTTGGTTGGTCTGCTAGTAATCCTCCCACAGCCTGTGTACTTGCATCTCCCATGCTTAACATCCAGCAGCACCCTCTCAAAACTGCTAAGGAGCTGTTTACACAAAGGCAGGAGATTCTCTCCTTACACACACCCCCACCAAGCCACCAGCTCTCCCCTGAAAGGTTCCATGCAGGCAGCAAAATAACCTGATGTCATTAAGCACAGTCAAGCTACACTGACAACAGGGTGATTGACCATCAGTAGTGAGAGGGTTTCAACAGAACCCCAACCATAATCCATAAGCTTTTCTCCATCCCAACAAAAATGGTCCATCTTTTGCTGAAATAAATTTTCAGCTTGGCCAGGATCGTATGGCAAAACACAAAGTTTGCCAGCAAAATCTGGCAGCAGAGAATTAAATAAATAAGTTTTCCCTTTG
The DNA here is from genome assembly GCA_013398075.1 of Notiomystis cincta. Classification (NCBI taxonomy): domain Eukaryota; kingdom Metazoa; phylum Chordata; class Aves; order Passeriformes; family Notiomystidae; genus Notiomystis; species Notiomystis cincta. The sequence goes on along the minus strand of VZRX01006595.1, from coordinate 205,204 downwards.
AGACATTTTTATTAGTTCTAGAAGCAGCATTTTGAAATTTCAGCGTCATTTTTCAGACTAAATGAACCCTGATGGGCTGAAGCCGGCATTTCTTTTACACAACATCATTTATCAAGTTTTTTTTGTTTCATTTTCAAGAAGAAATGCAATGTTGGAAAAAGACAAAGAAACAGAAATGCCTAGATCAAAGCACAGATTAAGCAAAAATCTTCCAAATTACTTTCTAAATCCTGTAATATTACCAATTACTTTTAGAAAACAGAAAATACAGTAAGAAATAATTAGCTAATGCAGATTGTTCTCTCCTGCATAAAGGCTGTCACAAGAACCAAGAGATGAGTGAAGCAAGTCATTTAAATGCAGGCAAAAGCCATAAGGCAGATGACTAACATTCTTATCCATGTGCCAGAAAAGAGAGACAAAGCAATCCAAGTCTACCAGACCTCTGATTGGCATTTATAAAACTCCCAGTGAAAGGTAGGAGATCTCTACTCTTCCTCCTCAGGATAAGCCAGTAGAGTTTTTGACATGCAAAACTCCCATGGTAGAAGCCATGTGCTCCTGCCACAGCAATAATGAAGAGGAGAGAAAATGTGAAAACGTAAAGCTGATGCAACAGCAATATTAACTTCATTTTTAGAACAAATGAAGTGAGGACAATGAAAGAAATTACTGCAATTCTCACGCCTTTAAGTGAAAGAGTAGACTCTGCATTTTCCAAACTGTGATCAGCTCACTACCAACAGGGAGGAACCCTGTGGATCCTACAAGGACAATTAAGTTACACAAGAATAAATGATCATCCCTTCAGAACATGAACCATAGAATTCACTTGCATATTTACTGCAGACATTGCAGTATCAATATAACTGTTGAGGCAGCCACTGAAACAAATAGAAGTTGTAAGGAAGAAAGTTTTAGATGGTGTATCTTTATTAGCCTCTACCATTCTTTGTTTTCATCCTGCTTGGCTAAGTGAGACAACTGGTAATGTTATTTGTGTAGACAACATTTTTCCCCACAGCATCATCTAAAACAACAGGCTGAGCATTCTATACTTAATTACTTTATTTCCAATTGTTTGTGTGCTGCAACTTTTGTAGAAAAAAAAATTTTAAAGTCTGGCATTTTAATCGGCTTTAAATTCCAGTATATCAAGACACAGCGGGTAACTACAGTTGTAAATGGCAAGGAATAACAGAAGTGATAAAAGAGCAATTCCACACCTTGACTGATAAATATTTACACCTGTCTCTTTATATCTCTATTTTCAACTCAGAAAACAGTGAAAGCCAGGGAAGTCTGGAAAATACATACATGCTCTTTATTCACAAATTTCCTGGAATCTACCCAACTAAATCAAATCACAAGTGCTTTTGTTTATAGGCCCATAAGATTATCAATAGAAACAGGTGCAAAATGACTATTAGAGATGTGTGGTAGCTGCAAGTTTTGTTATTTTGTGAATATCTGGTACATGCTCCCTCTTTTATTCTTGATATTGACAGCAAAAACAATGAAAGCCCTGTATAAGTGCACTGCTTATTTCAGCCATCTGAGTTAAAAGACATATAAAAAAACAATTTGCTACTGAAAAATAAATTTCTCACTAGGAAAATTATCTTCTAGTTTTTGAATGGTGCAGTGTCCAGTTTAAAAGCAGAAATTTAGAAGCATCAATTACAAATAACACCTGGCCTGCTGCTTTTATATAAAAAAGATTTGGAATCTTAATAACATAACATAGGCAAGAATTCTACTTTATATCACTGCTTAAGCTGGCACATTTTATCATCACACTAAACTATTTCTTAAATATGAAAAGAAAGTACTGAGCCTCTCAGCAGCACTACTGGCTACAGAGGCAGTAACTTCATGACAGTCCTACATCCAATTGCTGGAAAAAACACATAAAATATTTCTTGAGAAGTTTTTAGAGAGGAAGAAAAATAACGCAGAGTGAACATATTAGGAGATACTGTTGAGGGACATCCCCTTCCCAGCCTGGGGGACACTATTTCACCTGTGCTCCTGCAGTCTATCACTGTGCATGTTCCAACTAAGAAGGAGATCAAAAGCAATTTCATATTCTGCTGAGGCCTTTCAGAGCTTATCACACTATTTGTGCAACTTCTGCTGTGCTCTCACCTGACTCTCTGCACTGAGTTTCAAATTTCAACATCTAAGTGGAAAATAAGTCCATTTTCAGTTAACTTCTGTCAGTATTTGAGTGACAAAGCAGAGTTTAAAAGGGGAACTTTTGAAAAAAGTCTTATGCTAAAAAAACTGGAGAGTAGGGGCAGCTCTTGCACCGGGGATTGTAGGGCCCATCACGACCAGAACAGGTCAGCTTGGTCAAGTGTTCCTCAATCATTTTACTCATGTTAAAGGCACAGTGGACATGGCAATGCCAAACCCAGCACCGCAGAACATCATAACCAGAAGTGTATTTTGCCTCTCTCTATTTCGTGGTTGTAGAAATTAGGATGAAGATTTGGATATGTAAAAGAAGGTGCTCCATGTAGGAGAATGCTGGTCTCTACCTGATGTGACAAAGGCTACTGCTGATGAAGGGAACATTTCAGATGAAAAAACAACTTTCACTTATGTAAAGGTGTGAATCTTATCCAAATTATCTCAGTGGATTTACTTGGTTTTACTGCACGAGGTAACAAATGCTGTTTCTTGACTGCTCCAAAATTCCTGGCATAGGTGTACAAACTGCTCTTAGTAGGGGAGAGCAGGAGGAAGCTCTGAGCCACAGCATCAACGCAGGGGCTCAGGTGAAAACAGGCAGAACAAGAGGAAAAGGACATATAATAAAAAATACTCCCTTCCTCAAGGACTTGTGTGTGAAAGCAGAGGGTACAGAAGAAAAATTATCACCTCATTTTGTGCTGCTAATCCCCCAAACTATCCTTCCAAACATACTCCAGTAATGCCAGACAGATGGCAAAGAGTGATTTCAGTGGTTCCAGGTGAAGACACCTGGCTAAAAGCCTTGTTATTCATTTGTTTCCTTGATTCTACCAAAGACATTCAAGAACAATTCTCCTTGCTAGTGTTTTCTAACATTTCTTTATACTTCCCCCATTGCACTTGCTTTCAAGAGATAACACCTTGCAAATGGGTGAAGAGGCCTCTGCATTGGAACTCATTCAGGCAGTACAGGCATAAGAAAATATAAATATTGTTTGAAGATCTAAGTGACATTTTTTCCTGCTCTTTAGGGAGGGCTGCTTGGAAGCAAAGAAGGACAACAAAAGCCTTTACTGCCTGAATGCAAAAACCACGAAATTCTACTTCTGTTCTGGATATTCTTTCCAAACTGTTATTGCTCTGTTTTGAAAATCCTACCAAGCATCAAAGCCCAAGAGCCACACCATATTACCAATCCACTACTCATCACTGTTTCCTAGTAGAAGTAATGATTGGAAAGACAAATAAACATCAAGACAGGCATTTCATGAGGAAGTGAAGTGTAGAAGCTGAAATAAAACCCTCACTGAAGCACTAACAAATAAATAAATACAATATGAACCAGTTCTAGAAGAGAAAATCAATAACTGCGTATGAAATTTACAATAAGAGCAATTTGACACTAACACAGAGAATGACAGCTCTGAGAAGCAACAGAAAGAAAGTGTAAATATGTACAATATCTCGAGTACTCAGTGGTGAGAGGCAACTGCTGTAACACTCACAGCTGTGCCTCACTTTATCATTCAGGACCACCCAAAACTCAGAAAGAGAGAGTAACAGCCCTATTTTACAAACTTTGTGTCCTAGTCCTGCAGTCTAAGCACACGTAGGTGACATGACAAAGGAGACTACATGAGAGTGTTTTAAGCTCCACTTCAGTTTAGCATCACCTGTGACATTACACAGCTCCAAGCAGACTAAGAACTACGAGGTAAGCACACAGCTGCAGGCAAGTCCTGACTGACAGCCAAGAATCATCGTCACCCACACACAGACCAAAAACTCAGGCATAGATTATGCCTTTCATCAAATCTGCCTTAAGCAGACTTGAACCCCAGCTGGCACCTAAGCACACACTTAACCCCCCACCAGTGAGACGGGAGATAAGCAAAGAGTCCAGGTGAAAAAACCTTGTGGGCTGAGCTAAAGACAGTTTAATGGGTAAAGCAAGAACTGCACACAAGCAAAGCAAAACAAACCAAGGAATTCATTCAGTGCTTCCCCTGGGCAGGCAGGTGTGTTCAGCCATTCCCAGGAAAGTAGGGCTGCATCCCATGTAATGGTGGCTCAGGAAGGCAAACACCATTACTGCAAACACCTCCACTTCCTCCTTCTTCCCCCAGCTGTGTATGCTGAGCAGATCTGCCCTAAGGTCTGGGATCCCCCCTTGGTCAGTTGGGGCCAGCTGGCCTGGCTGTGTCCCCCCACACTCTCACCCTTCCCAGCACAAATCTTTCAAAACACAGCCCCAAAACAGCTACTGAGAAAAAAAACTAATGCCACCCCAGCCAAAACCAGCACAAGAACTTTGATATCACGTCTCAAAACAGAAACCAAAGCACTTCAATGAGAAACAAGTGAATCTGAAAAAACTGGTTAACAAAAACTGTGCTTGTTTGTATTTGGGATCAACAGAAACGAGGGGAGAGTTTAACTGGCATTTTTATACCTTTTTATTAACAAAAAAAAAAAAAAAGTCCTGATGAAATTCAGCACTAGTTTATCCAGATTTATAACTTTTATGAAACCATCACTCTCATATTTATTTGATTTCACTATACATTCTAGAGAGGTTACAAAACAAAGTAGCTTAAATTTAGAAAAATAAAATTAAAAACAGACTTAAAATTCGCCACGAGTGGTTCCTTCTCTAATGTTCCTTTGATGCAATTTTTTCAAGCTACAGTCATCACATTAATCTTCTAAGTATACTGTAGTATTTTTAGCTCATATCTAGAAATATTCAGTCATTTATTTTTTTATTTTCTTTAAATACCTTCCTACATAGCAGAAATAAAATGATGGAATTCAAGTTACACATCATTCATGCACATGGGGCAAAATGGACAGAACTAGCTGCTCAGCTGAGGAGAATTTTTTGAACAGAAGTAATATGGGAAGAGAAGAGAAGAAATAGATATGTAACACAAAATATGCTGATTTGGAAGGGACTCACAGGAATCATCGAGTCAAATGCCTGGCCCTACACGGGACCATCCCCAACAATAATCTTAGAAATTTCAAGTATTACCTAATTGCTATTGCAATTCTTATTGTATGATCAGTAAAATATTGTAATCAGATGAAGTTGTTAATGGAATATTCTCTGCCACACAGTGTTCCTTTGCATACCTGACATTTACACCTACCTGTTTATATCACTGTATATAAAAGTGCATAAAAGCAATAGGTGAATCAAGTCACTCTATACAATCTCATTCAGAATAAAATCCAACAATTTATTTCACTTAATGTGAAAATCTTTTCTAACCATTAATGTTTTCATAAAGAGTTCAGTCCCCACTGTCAGAAAAATTTAAAGCCTGGAGGGAACTTCTGAAGCATAAACAGGATTAAGATTTCTTGATGCTTTTTATATAACGCATTTCATACCCCAGGATGAAAAATCTTCGTGTATGAACATTCCCATAAGCCTTTTCTATGCAGATGCTTTTCTTTTTTATCCCAAAGCACAAATACAGTATAAATAGCAATGACAGAGTTTCAGCCTTCAAAATGTTAGCTTATAAAATAAATATTAAAGATCGCATAAAGGGACACTTCCCTTTATAATAATGTACAGCAGACAGCAGGCTTTGGTTCACTCCCTATGGAAAATGTGCCAAACATGCTCTTCTGTATAAAGTACATAGCTGAAAAATTCAAATTGTGAAACCTTTGTTCTCCTGCATTTAAATTGCCTTCTCAGTATTGTGTGCCAGAAGGGCTTGTTATGCCAACAGGAAAGCAGTCAGGAGGAAAAGGAAACAGCAGGAAGTGTGACGTGAATTTGGTGCTACTCTGAGATGTATAGAATACATTTAAAATATGAAAATCAGTAAGACAAAGAATGAAGTAAGGTAGTGCTGCAGCTACCAGATGTGGCAGGTATCTCTGAAAGTGAAATAAGCCTGGCAAAGCTGCTGCAATTCCTCCAAAATGAGGTTGATGGGGCAAATGCCAGGCAAAACATAAGAAATGGCTTCCTCAAGGTGATCTCCTTGCCTCCTTCAGCAACACTCCATGAACAGACACCTTTATATCATTAATTTTCAACAGAACACTCTCTGAGACACCTCAGTTCTCCCAATCCTACAAGGCTGGCTGCACTTAAAACGCTGACATAAAAGAGTCATCTTTCAACCAAGTTCAGCTCTGCGTCAATTTTATCAGTCAGGTCAATATTGTTTTGTGTGCTTTTCTGGAGGACAGGTGAACCATTGCTAAATATAGAACACCTGAAATAGAAAAATTAAGCACTAGACTTTCTTTTATTTCTCAGTTGTTACAGCAACTGTTTAATTCTATTTGAATGAGCTCATTTTTCACTGTAAAAGCAAGCGTTTGTACTGCAAACAGTTGGAGCTAACTTTTTAGAGCCTCTTTTTCGTTGGAAATGTTAAAAAAAAGTTTTCAGTATTGAATCAGAATAAACATACACTGAAAAGTTCAAGACAACCCATGAATGGAGTCTGCTGCGTCCTGTCATCATCATTGTCATGGGTGATATGGAAATTTAAATGTGTGATCTAAGTTTCTGCTTTGGACTGGGGTAAAGCCATTACTGTAAAGACTAAGGAACCCACTTCAGAGTCTGAAACTCTTTTGTCTTCTATTCTTTGCAGAAAGTGAGACTGTTTTCTTTCCTTGACAAAACTGTTGGTACGTTCTAAACCGACAGCTCTCTCCTTGATTGTACATTTTTAGAGGCTGTTTACACTTACAGGCTAAATTTTAGTCCATGGCATGGGCTATACTTTTACAGCATCTAAATCCTATCAGAAGCTCACTCAATGCAGGACAAGACTTTAGCTCTAGCAGTGTGAATTCTGCTGCTCTTGGTTTCAAGAGTCTCAAGAGTGCTCAAAATTAATACATTCTACCCCTTGACCAGTGTCATGCTATCCCATGGCTTATCACTGCCAATCCTGGTTTTATCCCCTTCCCCCTTCAAACCTAGTTTCAATCTATTTCAGTGAGCCCTGTTAACTCTTACATGAAGATGCTTTTGCCCCTTTGAGACTGGTGTACCCTGTGTCTTGCCACCAGGCCTGGTGTCACGTAGACACCACAGGTAAAGAACCCAAAATTCTCCTGGTGACACCAGTCACCTGCCCATTACCTGCTCCTTCCAGCATCACTCTCTGCAGCTGCTGGGACAGAGGCTTCACTGCTTGTGCTTCTGACCCCTTAACCAAGGCCGATACCTCTTTTGATTGCCCTTGGACTTCTTACTGCAATTTCATCATGAAGTGTGATGCTCCAAGAATAAAATTAATGAGGATCCATTTATATTACATATCAGGAGGGGTAATTTTCTCAGACTTGTAACAATGGAAATGTGAGAAATTGAACATTTACTCAAACACAGACAAAACAACAAATAATACAACAATAAATCCAAGAGAAAAGAGAGGTGACTTTCTATGACTACAGGTGTTTGAAATGTTTTTTCCTATACAGGAGTTTATGTAAATAGAAGAACACAATACATGTAAATTCTGCAGTCCAAAAGCTTTTTTGAATGGGTGAGAATTTGAAAAGTTCTATTCAGTGCAGGGAAATGTATTCAAAGAAAACTGGAAAGTAAGAGCTAATCTATGAAGTCCATGCCATATTTATGGCAGTTCTCTTCAGGACTATGGCACTAGTTTGTGGTAGGAAAAAAGTCTCTTTTAAAAAAATAAGTATATTTTCTTCATGGGTGAATGCACCTGAAAACTTTGCAATGAGAAGTTTGAAGGTTTTGTGCTTTCAATAAACAAACCATAACAACAGCTTTGAAATTATTACACTGGGTTTTTTTCTTTTCCTGTTGAGTAAATTCTGGTTTTTTCTTTACAGGAGATATTAGACAGTGGTTTGAAAGAGACTATGGCAGAATGTAGCTGAACAATGCCCAGTGAGAAGTAGCAAATCAGTTGCATCCTATTTACCATTTTGAGGCTTCTGAAGAAGAAATTAATAAGATGAATTTGTGCCAGAGAAGAGGTTAATCCTTAGCCTTACCTTTCCAATTTTAAAATCCACTTCTAGGATTAGTTCCTTAGTTTTGGATTAATAACCTCTGCTTTAAAGTATTTTTTGTGGTTTTATTTCTTTTACCTTTGGTTCCTTCCTCTTTACTTCTACCAAATCTACATTGTCTACTTTCATCCATATTCTTTTGATTTCTTCCTTCATTTTGTTTTCTCATCTCTACCTCTCAAAACATCGCATTTTCTCTTACATTGCCAATCTTGTGCCATCTGGGACCTTTCAAGAAAAACATACCACTGCCACCTGAGTGGCCTTAGAAATTTGTTAACTTGTCACAGACTTGCTATCAGATCTCTGACATTTTCCTGGGCCTGACTGGATCTGTAACAATGATTTTGCAGCCTTTAATTTCACCTTGTGCTGCTGTTCTTCTCATACCTAAATCCTTCTCCTTTAAGGTCTGCAGATGCTTTTGAAATTGAACTTGAACCCTTTTCTTTCATCACTGCAACCATTCCAGACTCTATCACCACCTCCTGCTCTTACATCTTAATACACCCTGCTTGCACACCCATACCTTCTAATTTAGTTTCCTTGCTTCAGCGTCCACACACACTTTTCTACACCAAAATTTACAAGCAATCTACAGCATTTAAACAGAACTTGATGACTTTGTATGCCATTTACTACATTGGCTTTTCCTCCTAGTATAAATGTGTGTAATTATCAGTGTAGGGGGGAAAGCCTCCCCTATGCCTGATAAGGCCCCAGACGTGGCAGCAGAGTAACTGACCAGCACCTTCTTCCTGCCTCCTAATTACCTGCAGAGATAAGCTGTACCTTTCCTGCTACCAAATTCCCCTTACCAAAAGCTTCTCTAAAGACCTTTATTTTCCAAGATGACAGCCTTGCAATTCAGCACTACAGAGCTCTACCACTCAGAAGGAAGCACTTCAAGCAATGTGAGAACACTGCACAGATTTTCTGGATGCATTCTGTAAACTGGCAATAAATCAGTCCCATAAACTTCAGACTGACTGGGGACAACAAGTACTAGAAGGATCTTGTCACAGCACCGTAAGAGGTTGAGGGAATGATGCCATATCATATCGTGTTTGGCAAAGCAGCTCTGCTGAGTGATGCATCCTGTCTTGTAACTTCTTGCGCAGAGAAAGGGGCTGTGGCAAAGAAAACGTGCAGCTCCTTTAAGATCCAAACCCTATGCTTCTTTCTGATGACAGCTTTAATGTACCAGACCACTGGTCTGCAGTGCAATTAACATCTTGCTGTGCTGGGTTCCACAGTTAGAGTATCAGGTTCCATAATTACTGACATGGCATGCTGCATTATCTTAACATTATGTTTTGTGCATTGCTTAAGAGGCAGAGCTCAAAACGTGTGCCCAGAAAACTCTCTCATTATGGATTATCAGCACAATCTGTTCCCTATCTGTCACCAGTCAAGAGACAGGGGTTTCAGACAGGCACACAATTAGTCTTGTCTATGTAAAGTAGCTTATCAAAGTCTAAGTCATCTGGCCCTAGGATGTAGGCCGTGTATTTATCTTCTGTGAAGCATTCACCTCAATATGGTCGTGGTACCCTTGTGAAGTTGGAGAATGCTTCCAAGAGTAAATTAAACAAATTAAACATGGTATGAATTGCCATTCATTCAGCACACCTAGGTAAGGTAAGTAATTTTACAAACTTTTAGAAAAGGCTGATTATTTATTTCATTATTTTTAATACTGGTGCTGGCAGGGAAGAGTTGCTTTCTTTTGTTTTCTATGAACAGGAGAAAAAGTAGGTTCAAACATCAATTGTCTACTTACCAACCTATTTATAGAAAATGGAAAAAGTTTACTAGCCACTAGCACTGAGAATAGAATTCAGCTACAGAAAATTCATTACACTACATCTCACAGGGGAAATCAATTAACCCAGGAAGGGTCTCATACTTATTATAGAGCTCAATTTTGATGTAAAGTGCCTCACAGTGCAGCAACTGCTTTTTCTTTTTTCTTTTTCTGGCAGATCTCTCTGCTAGTTTCTTAAATGTGCCTTTCTACAATGCAAAGAAATTAAACAGCAAGAAGCATAAAGTGAGTTGTATCAGCAGTTTGTGAGAAAATGGCACAGGAAAAGTTACTTGAGAATCAATATTACAGAAGCAGTTTCAGTTATTCAGCTGCTTATCAGGAAGCAACAAAAATTTGAATTGCATTGCCTGACGCTATTTTGGACTTATGTATGTGTGACAACAAAAACCCTTTAAAAAACAAGCTTAGTGCCCATCTAATTTAGAATGATATTTTTCATAATCTTAGTCAAACAATATGAATTAAACCAAATGGCTGAAGCATGGTTCACTTTAGTTGTAAAAAAATCTTCATGCAAATGATGATATAAAGCCAAATGTTTCACAGTTAGAAATTTAGGGCCGTGTATCATTTTACTGGCACAGTAAAAGGCTACAGCCATATTAACATCTCTGTGTATAAACTGTCAATTTGCCTTTTAATGTCCATCCTCCTCTACTGAGAACCATGAAAATCAGTCTTTTGCTGGCTTTTGAACAATCACTAACTTCCTTTAGATCAAAAACCGTGATTTACTCCCTTTCTCCCCCACTTGTGATGCCAGCCATAAAATGTTCAGCAGAAGTTATGAGTGCAACACTTGAAGGGTTATGGAGACAATTTATCTCCCCGTCTCAGTGTTCACTTCTGTGCCTCCACACTTCATTTGTGAGCCATTACCAAGATATGATGAGGGCCAGAAGATGGTTTAGTAAAACTGAACAGCATAATAACAACTGTCTCAAAGGTCTGCAGCACAACAAAGGAAAGACAAGAGTTCACAGAGCTCAAGTGACTTGAGACTCAGCTCTTTGTATCCGGAGCCAAGGCTCTCTTCTTTCGCTGTGCAGTGGGAAGGATGAGGACACCATCAGCTCCATGGAGTGCCCCACACCCCCAAGGTCCACTCCTGGCAGCACAAGTACTCACCAGAACTCAATCTGTACTCCTTCCCCTTCATCTGCCAAGACAGATTTCTGCCAGACCTCTGGTAAAGCCCTGTCTTTGCGCTCCCAGCCCAACTTTATGGATGAAAGATGTTTCTCCTGATCTAGACTTACAAGATGTAGGCCGCAGCTTTTGAACCTGGCCTTTCAGGGAAGCCTTCAGAGCTACTGGGGAATATCACAGCCCCCCAACACTCCCAAAAAAGTAACTGAGCCCCTTGTAGAGCTGACAAGCCATGGGGTAAATGAGACTTGGATAGCAATGATCCTAAGAGGAATGGTACTGGAAGAGACCAATACCACAGGCAGTAACGTGATAATCTGCTGTGCAGAAGACACTGTACTACAATTCCTGTGTGATCAACTAAAAAGGTCAGAAAATGTAATGCTAAAATTATACAGTAATTTTCAGTTGCTATTAGTAAAATTATTGCTTTAGGAAAGTACCTAAGAAACAACCATTCAAAGAAATGATAAAAAATGATGGCTTTGCAAAGCTGAAATCACTCTGCTCCATCTGTCCTGGGGTGAATTAAAAGAGAACACATTTCACATTCCAAGTCTGAAGTATTAACAGCCTGGAAGCACCATATGGATTTTGGCATTCCCTAGTTAAAAAAAAAAAAATAAAAAATTAAAATATCGACTATGAATCGTTAAAAAGACAGACTGAGAGGGTTTTTCCTTATTGTGAAAATGTAGGTCTGCACAACCGAAAATGTTTAAAAATAACAGAAGTTAGCTCATGCCACCGCTACTCTGAAACAATCTTCCAAAATGCCTCAATTTTTTTTCTGTTGCCTTTTGTCAAATTTCTGCAATAATTTGTCAAATTTCTGCAAAATACTGGAGTATCTTAACAGAAAAAGGCAATTGCAAAGCAAAATCTACTTGGTTTTGGTATTTGGTGCGTAAGTAATCTTGTCAATTAAAGGTAATTAAATATATTTGTCCTTAGAATTCCACTTTTGTTGAGCTTTAAAACAGGAAACGCACCAATATGATAGAGACTGAACACTAAGAGCTGAAACCCTCAAGAACACAATCAAAACTTATAATTAAGGCAGTGTAATAAAAAAGAAGTAAAAAAATCTACATTTGTGAATTAAATTCTCTTCTTTGAGTAACTAGAAAAATGCAAAACTTTTTCCAGGCAGCAATATTCAAACGTATACTTCTACTTCTTACTTTTTTCTCCCCAAAACTAAAAAAAAAGAAGAGCCTAAAGCTAGTAGCACACAATTTTTGTTCCTTAAAACATCTTTAAAACAGTGAAAGACAGTCTATATGATTTGAAGTAATTCCTGTAATATATTGTAAAAGATGCTATTATGTGCTGTAATCAATTAGAGTACAGAATAGAAAGGGCACTTTGCTTCATTATCATTGTTTATTATTTATGGCAAAAGAAAATGAAATTTGGAGGAAAATCAGGACCAAACATGCTGAACATGACAAATATACATAACAAAGAGTGCAAATAGGAGCAAAATCTTCATTCTACAAGCAGTAACAACATTCATGATGAAAATGGTAAACTCTGGTGTCATTTGCATGTTTTTGTTTTGGCGTTCTGCAGTAAATGACACTTCTTCAGACATAAACTGCCTTTTAAAAATAAAACAGAGGAGAATTTTAAATGCAAATTTTTTACATCTCAGCACAAAAACATCCTTCATTAGAGATGGTACAGGCATCAGAAATTATAATTATACCATTGCTTGCTTCTGCAGCTTAAGGAGTTCAGAATTTCTTAGACTTGTTTAGCACTTCACAGCGTTGATGTCAGGCTGCCTAACTTGTCATAAAAGGAGATTAAGCACTAGACACAGTGTCTCATTCTAAGTATTGTCACAGAATATCAGAGAATGGTTTGGCTTGGAAGGGACCTCACACATCATTTAGTTCCAAACCCCTGCCTTGGGCAGGGATATCTTCCACTAGATCAGATGGCTCAGAGCCACATCCTTGAAAACTTCCAGAGATGGGGCATCCACAGCTTCTCTGGGCAACCTGTTCAGCACCTCACCACCCCCATAGTAAAGAATTTCTTCCTGATATCTAATCTAAAGCTGTGTCAGTTGAAGTGATTCCCCCTTGAATCCCTACACACCCTTGTGAAATCCCTCTCTGGCTGGTACGCCCTCATTAGGTACTGAAAGGCTGCTCTGAGATCTCCCTGGAGTCCTGTCTGGGGCTGAACAACCTCAGCTCACTCAGCCTCTCTGCAGGGGACACTCTAACANGTGATTCCCCCTTGAATCCCTACACACCCTTGTGAAATCCCTCTCTGGCTGGTACGCCCTCATTAGGTACTGAAAGGCTGCTCTGAGATCTCCCTGGAGTCCTGTCTGGGGCTGAACAACCTCAGCTCACTCAGCCTCTCTGCAGGGGACACTCTAACAGGTATAAATATGAAACAATTTATAAATATACACTTAAAAATACAGACTGACTCATTCATTCCCGTTCATTACAGATGAAATTATTTGCATCCTGATGCCTTTCCAACAGTTTCTGTTCTCTGCTGCTGGCTTTCCTTACCCTGAGACAGCACATCTGCTCAGCAAAATGAATACCAAAAAGGTTGTTCTTACTCATTTTGCTTCCAAACAATTCTGCTAATCTAGAGGAACCATGTTCAAATCTAAGTTTTGAGAATGAAATATGGTATATGCTGCCTATGAGAGCTAACTAGACCGGAAAAAATGAGCTGAACATAAGTGAAGGGGGAAAAGAAAGCTAAAGTCTAGTTTTTCCCTCCTTAGAATGAAATTTAAAAAGCTTTTAGAGCTAGATATTAAAATGGCAATATAACACAAAAATATCCCATTTGTTGAATTCAAACTTGCAAAGCCCATTTCTAATATAAACCACCTGTATTACTATGTCTCAAAAAGGTGAACTTTAATAATATAAGCTGATACATTATTTTTTCATCCTGTTTTTTTTTCTTTTTAAGAGTAAAAAAAAAAGTACTGAAGACAGCCACTAGGTCTTGTAAATAATCTGTTCATTCTTGCCTAAATCGACAGGTTTGCTCACAAACATATCTTTTGTTTGGAAGTGACATGAAGAAAATTTGGATTCTTTTCCTCATAATGGCTGCACAGTCAACCTTTACTTAGTGATATATATTAGAGATTAAAAAATGAATAAAAATTCTTAAATTAATTTACAGTTTGAGCTGTAATTATATGTAGCATGTAATGTGTGGAATTTCTGATAACGTTATCATAAAGATGCAAAAGACAAAGACAGGAAATACTATTTAGTAGGAATAGTCTGACTCTTATTTCACTTTGTTAACTTTACCTGCATTATTACAGCCCTTATCTGCTGGTTTTATCCATTTTAGACATCTAAAAACCAGAGCATTACTCATCCAAATAAAGTAAGGACAATTAGCCAAAGAATTACAGACAGCAAGCCACTGAAACTATTACCCCATCAAAGCCTTTAATCCGTGCAAAGCATCATTGACAAATGTACTAAAAATACTCCAGGTATTTTTAGGTATTCTCTAGTAAATATACTTCAGGTATATTACAAAAAGTTCCTTTAAGGAGCTAAGAACACATAAAATGTAAAAACTAAAGAGACAGCCAAGTTTAAAATGTGGCCACATTCACTACGAAGACAGAATCAATTCTTTCCACCAAAATACAACTCTGGTGACATGAAACCCAGGTTTCACCCACATGCTATAGAACAGAAATTGGAGTTGGTCTGACATAATTTTTTCAAGGCTTATTCTGCTTTCGTACACATGTGACACATACCAAAGAAATGAAATTCCACTGAGATTAATCATGCTGTAACTCATCCCTTAATATACAAAAGAATATAAAACTAGGATTTTTGTACATTTCCTTTTCCTGGCAATCCGTATTGTCAGGATTTTAGTTAATTTAAATCATTATTTTCCAGTTTTAGCTGCATAAAATCAGAATTTTGTAACTACATAAGGATATATCCCATCACCTATATAGGTGCTTAGACATCCTGATATTGTCAGGAATGGTACTAAATCTAAAATTGTCAGACAAAAAAAAAAAAACTGACAGGATGGATTTGCAGTACTGTAGACAAAAAGCACTTCAGAACTTCCCAAGTGTGGCCTCACAGAGTGATACAGGATTTGGCAGCAGGTACCCCAGCAGGGTGATGACGAGGCATCCTGAGGGCTTTCAAAACAGGACAGGGCCAGATTCTCTCACTCTGCCATTGTCTCCACCCAATACCTTCAAACAGAATGATCACATCCTCAGCAAAATCTCCAGCAATTTTGCCATCACACTTTGTACTGCATGATGTGAAACATACATCAAGTACGTTCCCAGTTCAACGAAAAGCACCAGGAAGATGGTGTTTGCAAACTGTATGGGCCTTCCCTAAACGTGGACTGTTACAGGCCAAGAAAACAGTAAAAAACTACAGAATTAGTAATTAGATCACTACTCTGCCAATAGCTCTGTTTTTCAAAGAGCAGGATCCCCTTTAGTTACAATCAAAAGCAAATAAAGGAGGGCCTTAAGCTTATGTAAGACTTCCAAAGCCATAAGCAAGTCTTCCACCTCCACACAGCGCTCAAGTTGCTCTAGGCACTGTAATTTGAAATTTCTTTACTGGTTTGTATTTGTGCTTTTAATGTGACACTGGGAGAACAAAGGTTAACTTGAGCAATTTGTGACTATCGTTTACTAGCACATATTTTTATTTCATACTCTTACACAGTGAAATGCACTGAGTGCATCCTCAATGACAACATCTCTACAGATCTCTGAGGTTCAACTGTCTGGGCTGTGGTAATTTTTTCAGCTTTTTCATAAATACAATGTGAAGCACTTTTCCCTTGTGATCTGCCAATTCAAATTGCAGCTCTTCAGATTATCATTTGTACCAGAAGATTTCCCAAAGTGAATGAAATTTGATGCAGAGAGGGAAATCTTTCTTCAAATACAGATGTTCTTTATATTCTTCTTTCTCAGAATAGCAGATGCAGAAGCAAAATAGCATAAATTATGATTGACCTCAGCAGGAATAATTTATGCTCCTGAGCCACTTTATGTGCGTAGCCAGGAGGGAGCTGTCTGACTGTATGAATTTTTACACTTCTTTCAGCTAATTTACAGATCCGGTGTAAAACTCAAGGACGTCATAAATATTTGTGGCATCCTCTAAAGAACTTAGGGTTCATAAACCAATTCATTTATTACAATGATTCACAAAATTATCCTCTTCATCTCCAATAGAAACAATATTCATTTTACTGAAGAAGAACGTAGGAGAGGGCAGATGAAGGAGTTTTTTCATGGTATGAAATGTATGTCTCTTTACAGCAGAAGGAAAGCCATGTGATGACCTTTTGTGGGACACACCAAAGAATTTGTAACCACTACAGCCAAATACTGGAAACCAGAGTGGGGGCATGTATTACTTGTGATCCACTGCAATTATCAGAAAGTTCATTTCTGCTTAGAAGTCTCCATCTGTTAATGGTACTAGAGCTTACATTTTCAACTTCCCACCTCCCAGAAACTCATTTATTTTTAACAATCACTAAACATATCCTTCTTAACAATTACCAATGTGTCATTTTATGAACAATAGGGGACATCTTGAAAAACAAGGTCAGACCTCACATGGCTTAATTAGCTAAACTCCATTAATTTTCATTTGAAGAGGCTGGTCTGCAGTACTAGAAAATTTGGACATTTACTTCAAAACACAGCACGATGATAAACAACCGTTCTTGATACAGGTATGCTGCCACAAAAAAATTTGCCCACAGATGGCAAATTGCATTTACTGCCATCTCCTTGCAGAGAGTCCCATAATCTGCCAATTACAGGAATATTCTCGAAAGGAGCCAAAGTGAGCACTAAACGATAACAAAAAGAATTTAAATGCCCATGGTGAATATGTTCCCTAGTTTTAGAGTCTCAGCCTCTCTCCCCATTATATTTTTAAATTATTTATGCTCTAATTACTTTACCCAGGAACTTAGAAAGAAAAACTGCAATGATAATAATAAAGCAAGTAATACATAACTAAAAAGAAAAGAAACATTTATTTCCTTTTGCAGCGTTGACAAGTATTATTTGTAATTGTTTCAGGTTTCAGAAAAAAAGTATTTCAAACTTCCCATTAAAACCACTGAAAAAATTCCCAGAAACAGTTTACATTTTGTTGAGTCTGGTGCTGGCAATATTCCTTCAAAACATGGAAATCAGTATTATTTCCACCAATTCTATAAACTCAGTTTTAGCAGTTTCACAGTCATTTCCTTATTCCTTCCTTTTTCACACGGCTGAACTGTGGAGCAGAATCCATCAGTGTTGCAGAAAAAGGAAACAGTTAATTTCAAACAGAGTTTTATCAGATGTGACAAGAGGGAAAGTATCATAGAAACAACACCTCTATCACTGTATTAGGTTAGCAGGGTAATGGAGTGACAGCCTGCAGTCGTTGGGTAGTCACAATATAATTACACAGCACACTCAAAAGATCCCACAAAGGGCCACATAACTGAAGCCAAGGTTATTATAAGAAATAGCAGCATGTGGATGTGGGAATGGAAGGCGAAACAAGTTAATAACTTCCTATTATCTACCGGTAAAGCTGCTACCTCCGTATGTGAAAATAAATGACACGAGAGGAAAGCTAAATTAAACAACCAGTAATTTATGTGAGGTAGAAATGGAGTGCAGATGGTGATCCTAAGTTGCACATATCATGGCAACAGCAAAAATCACCTCCTTCTATTGGGAAAACACTCATTTCAGTGGCTTCTTTAGTGAAAAGCATGCTAAGGCAGAAAGCACTTAAAAGCATTAGAGAAACATTAGGGTAACTACTTTTGAACATTAGCAGAAAAAGAAATCTATGAGCTGATAAGCTTCTCTATTCCAAAGCCTGATAATAAGAATCTGGAAGAACATTTAGCTGTCCAGGACTCAAATCCCTCATCTGCCTCAGGGACTTTTGACCTGAATGTTTCCACTCCTCCTCATGATTCAACCACAAAACTACAGGGAGTTTTTCAGAAACTGTTAAATGCTCCACTGATTTTCTGACCAATTTAAACAGAAGATCTCCAACAAAACTGATGAAAATATCCTCAGAATACTAACTTAACTCAGGAGCTGTACTTGGTTCTAGGGCTTTGTCCTCTATGCCAAAAAGACTGAAATGGAGACTTCCCAAATATAGTCCAGTTTTCAAGACACTGACTTAGTGGATAAAGCAGAAGTCTGTGATTCACCTCTTCCAAAATTTCCTGTCACGCCAATTATGTCCTCCTTTTCCAGCAGAAAAACAGTGTTCAAGTGGAGAAATACCATGAGAATCAAATCACTGAGAAACTGGTAGAACTACTTCTGGTCAAGTTAAAAGAGGTTTATGCTAGAGAGTTGATAAAACCTGAAACTGCTCCTTAATGTGTTTTCAGTGGCTTTCTGAAAGAACACTGTTAGCATCTTTCTAACATCTGGTTCCACAGGTGAAGAAGTCAGGGCAATCCTATTCTGTGAATCCCAAAGGAGCTGAAAAAAGGAGCCAGATGTCAAAATTAACTGACTTTGAGCATACCTAGAGGCATAAACTTGAGAACCACAAATTAGATAAAGGTTTTGTGAATAGTGGAAGTGTCTGGAAGTTCATATTTACATCTTTAAAGCTATTCAGTTACATTTCTCTAGTCACTGTCTCAAGTGGACCTCTTTTTATACATTTTTTTCTGATCCTGTTATTGTACAAAACATTAAAACATTAAAAAAACATTTAGTTCTATGGGTGTTTTTATAACTCTCTAGGAAAATCATAGTTCTCATCTGAATTCTGTAGAATTATGCCCCCAAATGTATGAGATGTGAAACATTCTTTGAAACCTGAAAAATATTATCAGTAGATTTGTAACAGACTCTGCAATGTTTTTACTAAATTATTTATCTAAATTTACACACATACCTACAGGCTCCTCAGTTCAAAGCCTGAAAAGACTGCAATGCAGGTTGCCTCCATTGTCATCTAGGCCAATTTAGAAGAGTTTCAATCCTTTGGCACTATGTTCAAAAAATTACTTGTCTTAGAAGCAGCATGGCATGAATATATCACATATACCTCTTCAATTAACAAACTTTTCAATGGGAAATTACATAAATGCATAATGAAACAGCTGCACAGAATCACAGAAATACAGAACATCCTGAGTTGGAAGGGATCAGAAAGGATCACTGAAGTCCAACTCTGGGCTGAGCACACACAGAGTCACACCATGTGTGTGGTCCAAACACTTACTGAACACTGGCAGGTTTGGTACTGTGACCACGTCCCTGGGGAACCTGTGCCAGTGCCCAGCCACCAAAAAGGTGAAGAACCTTTTCCTGATACCCAGCCTAAACCTCCTCTGACACAGCTTCAGGCCATTCCCTTGGGTCCTGTCACTGGTCACCCCAGAAACAAGATCAGTGTTTGCCACTCCTCTTCCCCTCCTGAGAGGTTGTAGACTGCAGTGAGGTCTCCCCTCAGTCTCCTCCAGGCTGAACAGACCAAGTCACCTCAGTTGCTCTTCATACAGCTTCCCCTTCAGGCCTTTCACCATCTTTGTTGCCCTCCTTTGGATACCCCCTGATAGCTCAATATCTTTCTTATTACATTGTGGTACCCAAACCAACCCCCAGCCCTCGAGGTGAGGCTGTCCCAGCTCAGAGCAGAGCAGGACAATCCCCTTCCTGGCCCAGCTGGTGATGCTGTGCCTGATGCACCCAGGACAGGGGTGGTCCTACTCTTACCATAAGAATCCAGGTGAGGTTGCTACACAGGTAACAGCCACCAAAAGGAGTAGTCTGCAGTTATCCCAATCACAGAATGCAGACACACACACACACACTGCAAACTCTTCAGGTGATGTGCTGAAGACAGGCTTTATGTTGTATGCTTGTGTCATGCCAGCACAGCAGGGTCCTAATCTCTGATAAGGACTTCTCTGTGTGACCTTTTATGGTACAAGGACAACAAAAATTGTCTTCAGACATACGAAAAGAATTATAAATCACGATGCAGAAGTGAGATCAGCAGCAGAGATCTTGTACCTTCTTTCCAGGAGCATGGACAGAGGCAAAAAGTCAAACCTTAAATTCAATAATTTATGTCCTATGCAAAAAACAAAAAGGGCTTCCCTTTCATAATATTACATGATATTGCAGATCGCAGCATTGAGAAACAGTCTGTCAGTATTTAAAGAAAACTGGAAATCAGTGGGAAACATTAAGAAAAATCAGACACATTTCCATTTAAACAACCATCAGGTATTTTCATTCTCTGTAACATTTAAGAAGATGATATATACAGAATAATTAACTGCCTCAGAGAGATCTGGATTCAGAAAAGGGCACATAATCTTTGCCTTCTACTTTCACTAATGGCTGGAACACTCTGTAAAAATAACCAGACAAATTGAACATTTTTATCTCTGTCTGAAAATTATCACTGACCTAATGACATACACACAGCCTTTTCCAACAGCTTTCACTTCAGCAAAAAGTAAAAAAAAAAAAAAGGTTATCTGCTAGAAATCAATAGAGCTCTATACTCTTTTCAAGAAAACAGCCCAGATTGCTACTGCACAAATAGGTTTGTGCTGTGCCTGCTCTGACTTAGCTGCTTTTGTCAAGATTTACACATCTTTTCATGTGAACTTGATTCCTTCTTCATTAACTTGCCCTAATGCCAAGTAACTATGGAACAGTGTCTACAAATTAATCTAGCACTAAGACAACTGTGTTCAAGCCCCATCACCTATAGTGTGGAAGTTTTCTGTGATGCTGCTGGGAGCATCTGCCAGGAAAGCTGCTCTAGATTTTCTATTCCAAGCTGAATTTTATATGCCAAGCTTTTTGAACCTTGAAGCTGACATCCACCAAATGAGTTGTCAAGTTCCAAAAGAGATTTTCAAAGACATTCAGAAAATACCGTGCTTGTAAAAGAGTTGTTTCCAGCATTCACAAAACCCTTAGCAACAACTAATTCATTCCATTGCAAATGCATTCCATCTCACTTTTGATTTAATTGCCAAGTACTTCTCCCTCTTATCTTATTCAGGCTTTTGGTACCTTTAGACACCAAGTTTTTTTCTCAAAGATGAAACTGTATGTCTTCCCCAGCCACCTACTAATAACATGAGGCTTTAAAAATACTTCTACAATATTAGCAGTCATAAATAACAAGTGATATCCTGATTTTAACTTCCATCATTGATTTCTGTGTTTTCCTGGACACGTACAGTGAAGTTAATACTAATTTTATTCCGTCTACTCTTCTGTTTCTATGATCTTTGTCTCCTGGAAATAGCAACAGAGAAATTAAAACTCCAGTAGCATTTCCTCTCAAATACACAGTACCACTCTATGTGCAATATTAGGTCTCAAAAATACAGGTTCTTCTTAAAGAACTTACATGCCAGATGGTTTTAGGGGAATCACTTACTGAGCTGCTCTCTACCACAATATTCGCATTAAAAATAATAATCAGCCATTTAATAGAGTCTAGAGACCCACAATTGGAGTTGATTTCTTTCACAGCTCTGTGCAAGGAGGTGAGTCTGCTAGGGCTGAGTGTGATACACTTTTGCTACAGGGATTTTTCCAGGTAAGCATTGTCTCCTTTCAGGGCTTGAGTAAGTAACTTCGTAATGCCACAGCATTTACAGAGCAAAGAGGTGCTGCAGAGTGGCCTCAAACACCTAGAACTCTGCTTTAACATCACTCACTTTACAATATGGAAATGCCATGCAAAAAAGGAAGTAAAATGCAAAGGAAAAAGATATAGTAAGAATCACAAACTCCCAAATTATAATCCATTCTTTCTCCTTAAAAAGTAGCATCACACTACTGTGATGGTTGTGGCTTCTTTTTTCCTGGATTAATGATAGTTTAGCACACCATCCTTAAAGTTCACATTGCTTTAAGGGGTGCAGACAATAACAATATAATCGTAATTCAAATTTGTATTAACCACTGAAATGTCAGCATTATCTTTTCATATTCTTTCTTCACTTGCTCCCTCATTTTCATCAGCCTTTTAAATGTGTAATGTATGGTGTAAGTTCTTTCAGAGGAAAATCCCAACAAGCCATTTGGTGGCAGGTGTTAGTTGAAGGCAGGTGTAGACTTGCTGACACAGAGTGCTCAAGCTATGCTCAGACCTATGTTCCACAGTCACACTTTTCAACAGCTGACAGGAGTACAGGACTACACAATAAAAATGTTTTACTGGTAAAAATGATTACTAGGTGTGAACAAAACTACGCCATAACACCTTGTGATTGGTGTCTTGACATTTCCCAAATCACTACTCTCCATAAACCCTGAATGATTCACAAAAATCAATGGCTACTGGCAGAACAATATTTTACAAAGGTGACAGGCAACAGGCAGTGTAATGTTATCCTTTCTAACCTGTGTGGCAGTACAGACGACATTATTGCTGTATTTTTAGGCATACGTGGCTCTTAATACATATAAATGTGGCTGGAACCATAGAGGTAAATAAAGAATAGTTGTTGAATCAATGGGATTATGGACTCAGTGCATGTACACTGCAGAGGAAAAACAACAAGGAAAATAAGTTAGAGAGTAGAGAGAATAAGGACTAAAATATATGAATGCATCACTGCTAGCTCATGTATTCTAGTTTTCCACAGGAAAAAATTCACAAAAAATAGGTTTTGCATACCCAGGGAATGTTTGCTTACACATGAAACAATTAGTTATCTACACTCATTCATGTAATGATAGCCCAAGATGAAATCTAATATCCATCAAAAATGTGATGACTACTTCAGACATTGTTTCTGGTAAAAAAACACTTAGCCCCTGTTCTATGTGATCAATAAGCACACTCTCTTAAACCCTGTGTTAACAGTAATGAAAATCAAATGGCTTATTTGTTGTGAACACAGGCCAAAAGATGCAGGAATTAACTGCAGGTTAAGAAAAAAAAAAGGAAATACAGGTTATTGAAGAACAGCAGTGAGACATTAAAATAACTACTTCATAAATAATTGAAGAAAAAATGGTAAGAGGAAGGACAGGACAAAGTTAAAAGACTTACTGATAGTAGCAACTCAAAACTGAGTAACAAAGTATAACTCATATGGGCTCTAATTTTCTAGGATTCTGCATCCAACTTGTGGTGTTATCCATTGGAGTCAGATGCCTGGGCCCCTTATTGCCTCTAAAAATATGAATCACTGATCATACAGAGGAAAAAATAATTCCAAACTTGAATGGAAGCATACCAGAACTAAGGATCTAATCAGTTCTTGCTACTTCCCTGATCTCCAGAGCATCTGTCAGCAGAGTAAATAAGTTCTAGCTGGTAGCAGAATTCTGAAAAATAGGAGGATGAAAGACTTGTGCTTCAAAATTAAATCGTTGACGCATGAGGGAATGAATTTATGCTGTGAAGTCCTCGTCCCTGGATCTGTATAGGAAAGAGATTTACTGGGGGAGTAGTCAAGGACATTTTAAATGGCACTGACATAGAGAGGCAACTCAAACCAGGTCACCTGGAGTCAGAACTACATTCATGGACTAGTTCAGCCTGGGAAGTAAAAATAGAAAAAGAGAAGTTGCAGAAGCAGTTTTGTTATGAGGGTTTCCCTATGTTATCTCTTTTGTTTACTTTTCATTTTCCACAAGACACAAGTTTTCTTTGGATTTAATCACCTATGAACAGGTAACCTTGCAGGCTACTAATTTCCTTAAGCTCCAAATGTTCCTTCTTATCAAAAAAGTTTGAAAATTCCATAGCAGTTTCATTGATGTTAACAGAGGAATCAAGCCATCAAGCCATTTTGCCATTGGACTCCAAAAGGTGTCTTCTCCAGCCTTTCTTTGGGATAGGCAAGAACAGGGATGAAGGGAGGCGTGAGTGAAACAGGATGAAAATATTGCATTAGGGCACATTTGCTAAACCCAGAGGGTACAAGCCAGACAAGAATTAATAACTGAGGCTGTGCTATTCACAGTATTAAAAAAACACCCCTCTGGACTTTCTGTTTTCTCTGGTAGTTTATACAAATGAAGGACAGAAATACAGAAAAGCACTTTGCCCATGAAATGGTGAAAAAGTGCCAGGGGCCTGGGAATGGGAGTCCCTTGTGCCAGAACCACTACAATAAAATTCAAGAACACTTTTACTCTCCATCCTTTTCATTTCAATAAACAGAGGAGCTGATTACTTATGATCTTCAAGATTCCCAGAGCAGAGGCTGTAAGAAACCACAGGGAAAATTTAGAAGCTATTTGAAGTAAACAATTTTCCTATGTTCTATAATTTAAGGCAATTAGATGCTTATCCTAACTTCCATTAATGATTGCTTCTAAAACATGAGTCGTTGCTTGTAAAATATGAAATACACAACCTACATCTGAAACCAGGATTTTTAATGCCAAGTTTCAGAAATCATGAGCCTTGATGCTGTTACTTTCTATCTGTGATGTCCACCAACACCTTCTGCCCTAACCAGAGGATTGCTAATTTTCTTGCCTTCCTCAGGCCCCTTATAAATGTACATTTTATCCCAGTCTTAAGTTTCGTGATGGTTGAAATAAACTCCTGCCTGTCTCACATGCAGCTTCCTTACATAAGGAAAAGCAACTAGATCCACTTTGATTAGAGTAGCAAATAGAATAAATTGGTTAAAGTTGGCTATATCTTGCTATAATATTCTTAGTAAAAGAGTACTTGAATGAAATTCTTGTGTTTATTTTAAGGAAGAGGTCAGACACGATGACCTGCTGATCCCAACTAGCTAGGAGAATCTCTGAATTATTTACTATCTTTACTGTATGATCAGAATTCATATTTTTCACAAGTTCTGCTGTTGGACTTGGCTTATTTATGCCAAATACATGAAACTCAAAGTATCAGGGCTTTATACTGGCATGAGTAGTAACAAAATGAAACAAAAATCTGTACACTGGAAGAAAATCAGGTCAGATGCCAGGTTTCTGATCAGGAATTAAATTCCACTGTAATTTGAGGTCATAACCTATAACTTAAAATCTCATCAATATTCAGTAATCTTGTGTATGCACATGGAGAGTGTGGGGAGTGTGTGAGAAATCTCCAAAAAGGCTTGATCAAGGCAAGGTTTTTCTATATGTTTTTTTGTGAAACAGGAGAGACAGGATAGCCTTAAAAAAAACAAACAGCTGCCTTTTGACCTACAAGATCTAACCAAGACTTTTGACTGAAAATATGTTGACATATTTATACAATTAAAATCCCTATCATGCCTCATAAAACTAACTTCTTAGTTCTAGATAAGATGCAGAGATATAAACAGGAAGAGTGCCCTCCTATTGATATTTAGTTAGACAGACAGTTTTATGACAACTAAAATAGTAAGGGAAGTTCTTTCTTCTCACAGCCTCCTTCATTCTAAGACATATTTATTAAGATATTTTGATTGAATCCCAGTACATTCAGGGCTTGCAGCCGTCACTGACATCTGCAAAAAGCTACAGATCTTTTCAACAGGAAATATTTCATTTCTAGCAGATCTTATTTGCAATTTTGGCAAATTCCCCTCAAGCCAATGACTCACATTTGTATTTGGTCTCACTCTAGTGCATTGGGAATTTTACATTCGCATCTGTACTCATGGCCTGTCTTTCACTGTTTAGATAAAAGAAAGCAAACTGACAGCACAACAACATAAGTACAGCTTTAATTTCTTGCAAGTGCAACTAAAGCCTCAAGGGTTTACTCCTCAGCAAAGAGAACTGGAAGCTGCAAATTAATCTGGCTGCAAGCTCCTAATATTACAAGTAGTAGGGTATCATTAAGCTCTCAGCAGTGCAGGGTTATAAATGGCCTTTTGTAAACTGTGACAACCAAATATGAACCTAGGAGACCTCATACGACTGCTGGAGTACAATACTGTGTGTGTGCCTGCCAGGAAGTCCCCTCACAGGTATGGGTCTCAGGCACCTATAAATCCATGGCAAGAAGATACAGGGGTGCAACCATTCCAGAGAGAGCCGTGGCTTCCCTGCAGTATGGATACACAGGTGCACAGTCCCACTCCAGCATAACCTCATATCCACCAATTTAACAGTGACCAGCAACCTGACCCCAAAAACCAAGTCCAGTATCATTTTTTGAGATAAGTACTGTCAGTATCAATATTAGGTTCCAAAACCTTCAAGAAGGTCAGCATTACAGAAGAGTAAATGGGAAGGGAAGCTGACTGGTCAGAAAGCAGAAATGGGTAACATCGATTCTTCTCGTGATAGCCCTTAAGTGAAAACTAGTTTGTCAAAAGTAACTTTGATGAGGTATTCAGGCTCACCTTATTAATATACAACAATTATTTCTTCCACCCTTGCATTTATAAAAGAGCTTATTATATAAAGACTAAAGTACCTATGCCATTCTGATTATGTACACTGCTAAAAATAAAAATGGGGATATAAGTTTTCCTGCTTCATTGCACCTCATATGATACAAGAACAATCCACAGAACTATCTCACCTCAAGAGCCACCATATTTAGCAAACAAAGAAGAATTACTTTGCAAATTTGTCTTTTTGCAAAGAAAATCAATGCCATTTTATGATTGTTAGGCTGATTTAGTCCCCCTCTATATTCAAATACTATCTATATTTCTTTATTTACATAATCCATTCCAGCATTGACTTTTCCTCATTTCAAACATACTGCCTATATAAACATCTTACCATTCCTGACTATTTCAAGCATGTCTACTATTATTTCATAAATAGTGGGTGATGTATCATCTCTTTTAGGCAAAGCACCATGTTTAATACGCTATGTCACAGTAAGTTCTATTCTGCATGCCATTACTTTCAAATATGTTCCCCATCTCTTTAAGAGTCAGTCATAATGGGTTTTCTTGCTTGTGTCTGACTTCTGTATTAATTTTTACTATTTTTTCTGTGTGGGTAACTTCAATATTCCAAGAGAATTATATCCTCCCACCTTTACAGTGGTACTGAAGTCAAACTCGTTCTCTTGTGCTTTATCAACCAGATATCATCTTTTTGTTCAACATTAACCTGTGAACACCATGCCTAAAAAAGCTTCTAAGTAAAATAAAAAGGCCCTATTTTGTTTTATGTTGCTGCAGCCTAATGCATCTCACGATTCTTCTCCCTCTCATACAATCTTGTTCAGATAAAGAGTGAAAAGACCCTCCAACTAATTTAATTGAACTTTTGCCCTTCACATAGATGTAATAAATAATTCACTTATGAAATAAGTTTGTCTATGTCTACCAGTTGACAAAGACAAATACTACCATTTTTTAGCAAACTGCAAATTCTTTAAATCTAAGTTTAACAATAGCTAACCGAAGACTCAGGGCAAAGGCCAGAGGGAGATCCAAAGTCACATTTACCAACTAATCTTCCTCAAGAGATATTACATGTAAGCTTTTACTGAAATATTCCCTCAGTGATGTTGTTTAAAATTCTTCTAGATTCAAACTTCATAGAACGTTGTTGTGTGTTCTTTTTTCTCCCTCAAATTTGCTTCTTAATAAATGTGGACAGTAATGTGCATGTGTGCAGCAACACTGAGTAGTACAAACACTCCATTGAACATATTAATTAATAATTACTTAATTAAGTAATAATTACTGCTACTGCTACTGGTGGTGGTTCAACTAAAAGATTGCTGTGGCTGATCTCAGCACACATGAAGACAATCCCTGATCCAAGAAATTACAGGGTCTTCTGTAAGAATGAATTAACAAGAATACAATTACCGAAGCCTTAGGGAAAAAAAAAAAGGCTGCTAACTTCATCCTTTTTTTGCACTTTCGTTTTCTTTATACCTTAACAAAAGAAAAAACAGATGAAGGGATTTTCTGACAGTGGGTTGTGCCTGGTGGATTAAGCAACAGCAGCTCTTCTGCAGGAATAATTCTCCTGAGACTTTTCCTGGCTGACTGATGGTCTGGTATTAGGACTTGGTTCCAGGAACAGAGAGGAAATCCAGAAACAGATTCATGAAAAGGATAAAAACTCATTTCTGTGGTACCACTAACAGTATACTACAGGGGGAATTCATATGAACTTGGCATTTGTAATTCATATTTAAAATCTATTTTAAATATGCATTTGAACACAA
>VZRX01006595.1:117075-175794 GCA_013398075.1 Notiomystis cincta | reverse complement strand
TATAAATAAATTTCTTTGAGTACAAGCCAAAAGTTTAATTCAAAAGTTTTTAGAAAGTGTTTAGAAGTCTGGCTCTACTACACAATAAGATTTTGACATTATTTCTAGTGAATTATAGACTCACTTGACAGCTATTTTATAAATTTCAGAATACTTCCCTCTATTTAAGACTTTAATCATAATTTTCAAGGATTTTCTTTCTCTTTACAAAAAATTCTGTATAATTTGTGCTGGATTCTATGGGAAAGAGTAATAGGAGAGTGGAAAAAACTCTCAGCAAGCAGACCAAAATAAATCAGTCTATGTGGACTTCCAACACATTCAGAGCACAGAAACCCACCATACTTAGGCAGGACAGACAATGCCTTTCTATGCCAGTCAACAGAATTTAGTGGCAAACAAAGTGCACTTTTGGAAAGTCAGTTTTGGCAGCTGTAGTCTTTGAGCAAAGCTGTGAAATCTTCCATGTCAAATGCAAAAGTGAAGTAAGAGCAAGTGAAGTTCTAGTATAAAAAGCAATGGTCTGGTTCAACTAGGTTTTTAATTATATAAACTAATTTTAACAATTATCTCCTTATAGCATGAAATTCTGCAAGCTTATTTATTATCACTCTGAACTTTAAGTACTAAGTAGAAATAAACATTCAGTATTTTTCTTCTGCAAAGAAAAGATAAAATTTTAAATGTAATCAACGTGTCAAATCCATGTTCAGGTGAAGTCCATTAGTCAGCAGCTCCACTGTTAATAAACCCTACAAGATCTTACCAACTAATCTGTCTGAGAAAAATTATATTGGGAGAGAAGACAGCAGTAAGAAGCTGAGAGTGCTGAGTACTAATATATTTATTTTTAAAAGAAAAATAAAAATCAAAAATCTTAAGAAGAAAACTGTCTCTTGACTAGAGCTGATATGTTGTCAGAGAATGCTGAATTCATCAAAAGAAGGCTCACACTTTCACTGCTGTAAAGCCTTAGGGATTCAATACTGTACACAATTCAATACAATTTGCTCTAGCAATTGAAACAGCAGGTGATGTGATTTAGAGTCAGTCACAAACTTAATATTATCCCAAAGCAATTGATTACCACTAGGTCTGGTCTAAGTCCAGAGCTATTAATAAGCTTCACAAATTAATCCAATATAGATGTTTGTGTTATGTAGAGTTGTTTTCTTTATAGGATAATATAGAATAAAATGTTCAAGTAGTGGACTTTATTAATAAAGTAAAAATACTGAGTCATCCAGAAACAGGGAACAGAGGAAGTTTTTACTTTGTTGAGTCAAGGAGTTATTAACAGAAATTGCAACTTCAGGAGATGACACCTCATCACAAAAAAAAAAAAAGGGTATTTGCATCTCCAGTGAGACATGCCAGTTCTTCCTTTAGCAACTTGAAATTATCCAGAAATAAGTCATGGGATTCATCCTAGAAGGTCCCTCCCAGGTTACTGTGTAATCACTTCCCAGATTCACAAGCAAAGGAAACTCCATTAAACTAATAAAGTTGTGCAAAATTTAAAATTTCCCCATTTCTGTAAGAGCTGTCCACGAGTTCCTCAAATACAAAAAGATGTAATAAGAGGGGAGTGGCTGCAGCTCTCACAGCACCACGGGAGCATGTGATGATTTCTTCTATTGCTATTGCAGGTAACACACAAATAACTGAGCAGGTTAATGCAAGAAGTGAATGGGGACTGCTCTGGGGAAAGGAAAAATTCCTGCAGCCACTACAATGCTCAGAAAGGGACAATGTAACCAAACAAGTGCGCAGAGATGAGTAAGCCTACACACATACACATTGCAAGGTAGAACATGAAATCTAAGCATTTTTAACATACAGAGCAGCCAAACATTTGGCACCTTGCTGCAGACTGTATAGTGACTGCAAGGAAATTCTTTGCCTACTCCATTTACCTCCTCAGCCTTCATTAAGAAACAAAAATGAAACGGCAGAGAAACTGCTGTAGTATTACTTGAATGCAAAATGGATTCGATCAAATGGAAAAAGAATTACAGCTCTGAGCAAATTTTATTGGAAATCCTTTGAAAAAGTAGAAATAGCTAGTCCTTATAATTTAAAAAAAATATTCGATTTTCAGCTGGAAGGGAGCCTTGTTACTAAAACAGCGTTTTATTTTTAAAAAGGCCAAGAGAAACTATTAAAAGTTTGAAACAGAAGCAAAATGTTTTGGAGATATCCAGCATATACTTAGTTCCACATCTGCCAATAAAGGCTTTAATTCCAAATTGGAAGAAAATAGTTTTAAACTGCCAAGTAACCAAAGCGTAATAATGCAATTGCATTATACTCAGGCTTTCTGAACTGTTTATTCAAACGCTACAAGTTGACTGAAGAACACTGAAAATGCTGTAGAAAACAATGAGATTTAGGTAACTTGAGTATTTAAAGTGGAACTGTTAAAGAGAAAAGAAATTTGAGATCATTGTACAAATCAAGCTACATATTAGCTCATCATATGGAAATTACAAAACTGTATTAGTTACAGGAAAGCATCACTTCTGAGCTCTCAGTCTAAGTATATGCAATGAAGGCAAGCAAAGGCAAATTTAAATTTATCCTAACTTTCAATGCAGAAGAGAACTAGATAAAGAACTAAACAACCTGCCAGGTTACTGGTTAAACCAAGAGTGCTTGGTCTTAATTAAATATTAGCCTTTTCTCATCGGTCTTCACCTCAGTGCTGTCCACCCAGCTGTTTGTGCTTTTAAAACCAACAGGCACAAAGTAACAGTGAGTGATGTCATTTTTGTCAGGAAGAATGCAAAATACTAAGATGCTGGATTTAAACAGGGACAAAGATACAAGGAAAAGGAATTTCTCCATCTTCAGAACCTAACAAAGGCTTTTAGTGGAAAACAGGTCTGAGTGTTAGGCCAGCCAGTGCCCATTTCAATAACATCTTTACCAAAACTTCTCCAGATGCAGAGGCCACATCTGAACTCCACTCACACCCACAGAAACAATTCCTTCCAGGCTCAATAGACAAAACCACTTAGTGATGTGAAGGTCCATTGTGTGACTGTCAATATAAAATGTCAGAGACTATTTACTCCATGATTCTCAGACTCTTTCTTCAACTTAGTTAAAAAATACCACCCATTAAGAACTTGAAAAGTTTTATTTTCATTGATGACTGGATTTTCTACACCTTTTCTCTAGCTGAAACTTAGAACAGTAAGAAGTCAGCCATTAATTCAGCATTAAATAAGTATTGCTGACCCAGATACAGAAGAGTTAACATTTGTATTCTTCAAAAGTGCAGAATGACATGCCTGAGCCCATTACAGTCTCCTGGACAGAAGTGAAATGTTTCACAAATACAACTAGGAAAAATGAAGGCTTAGCTTGAAATGGGTGAGAAGCTGAAGAAGAAACCACTGGAAGCTCCTTGTTAGAACTGCCCCTACACTTAGGTGGCTATTTTCCAGAATACGTTGAAGTTTTCTGTCTTCCTACGTGTTGTTAAAACCATCTTTGTCAGAAAGTGTAATCCCAGAGGCACATAAAAATTATTGTATAAAGTCAGAGCTAAACAATTTGTAAAAGACCTGATGGTGCCAGCTAGCAGGTCTTTTCCCCACCTTCTCAGAGTCTGTCCCTGTGGCGTCACTGCTCTGTTTGCTGAAACCACTACTTGGTATCTGGTTTCTCTCTGCAGTGACAGAAACTTCACCACCGTGCTGTTAAGACAAATGCTTTCAGGGAACGTGCAAATCTCTCAAGTAAGCAGAGAGATGCAAATGAACACATGCCCCCTGCTGAACAAATGCAGCGTTCCAAATTCATCAGGGGTAACCCTGAGGGAACTGCTAAGCTTAAAGAGAAAATGCACAGGAGGAGCTATGGGGGGAGTCTCTCCTGTGCTTCAGTGAAAGCATGCTAGTATAACTGGTGATCCTAAAGCATTTCAGATTTCATTTAAGCCGTGGTTACAAAACTATGCTATTCTAAGCTTAATCAGTGTCCTTTAAATTGAAAAAAAACAATCCCCGAGGCCATTATTCAAGAAGGAATTCTGGTTTTGTGATCTTCCTTTACCCACTGGCTTTCCAGTTTTGATTTATCAGGTTTCCCACTAAAAGTTCTCTCAAATGAGAAACTAAAGCAACTGAATATTTGCATAAAAACAACTTCACTCAGGTGCATGAAGTTTAACTTGATAGCTCTCCTATGATTGATGCAATTGTTACCAGCAATGGGAGAGAAGAGGGGAAAAAAATTTGTGAAAAAAAGAACAATGTCTATAAACTTGACTGGCATAAATGCTCTTCTCACTTTCTTCTGTGTGAAGACTTGTTTTCATCTAAGCTACAGAATACTTCAGAGAATTGAATGTGATCTGACAGCTAATCCTAAATTGTGTCACTATATAAAAAAGGGGAACAAAAAAAAGTCCACAGACACTGTACTATCTATCATACTTTGAGGAAGTTGTATAGGGCTGGAGCAACTCTCCTACAAAGACAGACTGAGAGAGCTGGGGTTATTCAGTGTGGAGAAGAGAAGGCTCCAGAAGACCTAAGTGCAGCCTTCCAGTAGTTAAAGGGAGCCTAAATGAAAGCCAGAGAGGGAATTTCTAGAAGGGAAGGTAGCGACAGGACAAGGGGGGATGGGTTCAAACTGAGAGTAGGTTTAGGTTAGATATTAGGAAGAAAACATCACTGTGAGACTGGTGGAACATTGGAGCAGATTGCCCAGAAAAGCCATGGCTGTCCCATCCCTGGAAGTGTCCAAGGCCATGGCCCATGGATGGGGCCCTGGTCCAGTGGAATGTGTCCCTGCCCACAGCAGGAGGGCTGGAACTAGATGACCTTTAAGGTCCCTTCCAACTCAAACCACTGTTGACAAATCTAATATATAAAGTAAGCATTCACTGAAAAGACTCCTTGATATATTCTGCAGTCTTTCTTGAGATCAATCCTTTCCTAATGAATTGGTATTTCTGGTGCAATGGGGAATCATCAGGCCCCCTTCTCCTGCTCAGAGTACATTTACAGACAGCAATCTCGCTGTCACAGAAGAGATCACTCAAAGCATTGAGCAAGAAGCCACACAAATGCCTCTAAGCACTGTGTCCTATGGCATGCTGGAGTCACTTCCCCTGAACCACTTGAGGCATAAACCAAAAATCTCTACTGAGAACGTCCTGTCCCCAGCTGCACAGGCTTTTCAGAGTGGAGACAAAAGCCCTTCAAGGAGTATGGAGCACAGTGACAGACACTGCTCCTCTTGAACTCTGTACCCATAAACATGAACAGTTCCAGAGCAAAGGTTAAATGGCTGAGACTTGAAGCCTCCTCTGCCTCAGGACAATCTTATATACATTTTGATGCCTGAAAAAAGAGACATCTGAGGTAGGAATCTAACAATTATTCTAACTCCTTGCCCACATAAAAATAGCAAAAGACAGCATTTCAAAAATCCTATTATTTCTTTAAAAGTTTGCCTTTTTACAGATCAAAATTCCCTAAGTTTCAGTAAGACTAACTGGACAAACAAACCTTAAAAACTTTGAAAATGGATCTTCTGTTTCCAAAAGTACTTAAGTATAGTAGTAAACAGAACCTGCACATACCTAGAAGCTTGGGTTCTTCATAACCTCTCATTCAGCCACAACACACATTCAGCTTAATATATACCCTAATCATACACACTCCAAGATTTCTTACTTGTAGAATTACAGTCAGTTGTCATCCTAGGCTGTGTGTCCACTGTACACTTCACTGGGTGCAGTGAAACCTAACAGCTCAAGTACTTGAAGCAGAAACATTTATTGTGTTTAGTACTTCCAGGCACTTTGGAAAACATTACCTCTAGAAAATGTAATACACATTTTATCCTTTTATTTCAACATCTGATTTTAGTAGTATTTTAGAAAATTAAAGGGATTTTTACATCAACTTTTTGGATGAGATTTTTACATCACACCTATCTGCAACTGATTTTGCAATTACAACAACTCTTTTTTGGAGGAAATGCTAGCAAAGCTGGCTGATACTAATAACAAGGAGTTTGCACGTAACACTTGCATGTAACGGGTGCCTAAAGCCAGATTATGAAGACTAGGAAGAGATCTACAAATTAACATCATTTTCACTAATAGCATAGAACAAGTAACTTTACTACCATAATCACTCTTTCTTACCTAGGTTACTTGTTCATCAAAACATTTCCTTGTGGTTGCCAATTTTGAACACTCCTGTTCCAAAGATGCGTTTCAATTAATGCTAATCCTGCTAAGATCTGTCACAAAAAAACACAGCAGCCTCACAAATTCTGCTGTTCCTAGAAGACCAGATAGACAGCATTATGAAACAGCATTAATCTAAGGGTTTTTCAGAAAAGCTACAGCACAAAATACAGTTTGGCTTTTGCATAGAGCAAACTCTTCTGAATGAAGTTCAGCCTCCACTACAAGGTAAGATATTTTGTCTGTTGCCAGCTTAGTAGTTTACCCGCAGTAGAGCTTCAGATCTGCTTCTTTAATTTATTTTTTTCAAATTGTTCACAGTGATACATTTTATCTGCAACCAAAGATGGAAATAAATGTCAAAATAGACCAAATGCATTCTGTAGCTGACATATGAACTATCTCCTAAGTGGTGACCGTTCAGGTTTGCTCTGAGATGCACAGGTTACGTGTAAATGACAGCCCAGAGGCCATTTGCAGTCAGCCCTGGGCCACTCCAGTGTTTGTGCTTAGCTTTGATTCCCACAAAAACCTTGGCACATACAGGAGGACAGGGATGATGTGTACACAGCTGCCACCTCCACAAAGAGATGGGACACAGCTGGAGAGCAGCCTTCCCAGGAAGGCACCTTCTTTTAAGCACAACCTTCTCCCCTCCATATGCTAATTCTACCATTCACCTTTGACTCTCCCTTGGGCATGGATTCAGACATTTTGAGAAGCCTGGGTTGCCTATTACACTCAAAACAGGGACTGCTTAGATAACACCACTCCTCTTGGCATTTGCTGCTGAAAGGCTCTTGATTCCCTCAGGGCTTCATCTGGTTTAGGTTATGCTTTAGAGGACAAGAGAAGCAGTAACTGTTCATGTATTTTTTCATTATTTCTTCTTTAAGAAACTCCATCTTAACACTACACTCTTCTCAAGCTTCCCTTTCTCTTTATACAAAAGTCTGTTTCTGCTTATCCCTCTAGTCCCCAACCCAAATGAATCTTAAGAGATCCTCTTACACTTCAGCCCACTCTAAGATTAGAAAATTAATGGCTCCTGTTTTGGAGCTATTCTTATACCTTGCTTAAATTCAAAACAAAAAAATTTAAAAAGTGAAGAGTCCTAACAAAAAAGTCATCTGAAAATCAAGATTTTAAAATGCAAAGCACAACATTTCAGTATGCCCAGCAAGAGAAGGGTCTAACAAGGTGCTTACAAAATCTGTTTTGTATTATCTCTTTGTAACTATAACCCTGGCACTTACACAGATTATGAGACACCATAACTCTAAACAGGAAACCATAAAAACAAACACATGACAAACCTGATCTAAGGTAGTCAAAGTTTATTGCCATAAATAGTGATCCAATATAAGCTGTCAGTATCTAAAAAGCACAATAATTCTTGTCACATCAGGTTATTAGTCTGCCAGTCAGCTCTGTCTTATTTTTCAGTAGCAATGGCAACAATTGGATTTTAAATACAGCTCAACATATGCACTTGCACATTGATGTAATTGTAAAGAACAAAACTCCAGCTATATATGTGCAAATAAATAGGTGACATATTTTTGTGAGGAATAATGGGCACTAACTTGTCCTGCTAGAGAGAAAGAATCATTTACTGTCATGAAGAGTCAGTCAAATCTCACAGGAAATACACTATGCTAGATTGTGATCTTCAGCTTGCAATCATGGGAAGTATTTCAATGCAGGAAAAGGAATAAAGGCCGTGACAAAAGGAGTAAGATCAACT
This sequence comes from Notiomystis cincta, assembly GCA_013398075.1. Classification (NCBI taxonomy): domain Eukaryota; kingdom Metazoa; phylum Chordata; class Aves; order Passeriformes; family Notiomystidae; genus Notiomystis; species Notiomystis cincta. The sequence continues at coordinate 167,833 of VZRX01006595.1, read as the reverse complement.
TGAAAAAATTGCACACATTTTGAATCTGGGGTATGAATTTCATAAATCAAGACTGTGATTTTAAAAATATTTGAGAAAGGCATATTTTGGGGCTATTGAGATAACTCATTTAACATGTACTCTCTTCACAAACATTAAACCAGAAAAAAACAAGCTAAATATGTCAAGTAAATTATGCAGAGTGATCCAGTCACTTGTGGCAAGATACAAAAGACACTTAAAGGTTGTGACACTGAACAAGGCAACAGATGCTGAGAACCCAGCTCCTTGGAGCAGAAAGCACAGCCGGAACTCGGGCACCTCAAGTTACTGTAAAGTGGGTAGAGAAGTTGCCTAAAAGTGGAACAGGCTCAAAACAGAAACACTCAAACAATCCACAAAAAACACTGACAGGAGAAGACCTTCTGAAATCTTTTCCATTTACGACGACTAAATTGGATGTCAGAGACACCCCAAACTGGCGGATTCTAACCTGTATTGTCCAACATCTGTTGTGCTATAGATGACAATTCTCAGGACTGACACTCAGATTTTGTTCATTCTCTTTAGGCATCTAAGCAATGAGAACGTGCTCCACCCTTATTTTACCAAAAGAGTGCCAGCCAGAGGGAGGAAGCAAAAATGGAGGGAGCCCTTTTCCTACCCCCAAGATTACACCATGCACCAACACAGAGCAGGCTCTGACAGGACAGGAAGCAGCTTCGCACAAAAGGACTTCAGACTCCTGGTGGACAAGTGAGGAGTGGTCAGAGCACGTCTTCCTTATTTCCTCTAATGATTTCTACTGTGTGAGTACCTAAAAGCAGATGAAAATTAAGGGCTAACCATGCAGTAGTTTGTATTTGGTACTTAGTTGCTAACACTGAATATTAGCTGAAGCATTTGATTGGCCTACTGATTAACAGGAACACATATATGTAACCATGATAAGAATCCCAGATAATTCCTAAAATATGACACACAAAGTAAGTTCAGATTGTCAAAAAAGGATTAATTTACACACCACTGAAATACTGCTAATTTGCAAAAATCTTTCTCTTTCTTACAAGAATAACAGAAATATAACACAGTAAAGATGTAAAAACCTAACTGAATAAAACTTCCTAGTTTGTAGTTTGTAAATCTGCAATTACCTGGATCCTTTCTAAAAAAAGTAAGTAATAAAATACATAGGGTAATCCCTAATTTGCTTTATAAGTTTAAAATTCTAAGTGTGAATACAATTTCATTCTTTTCTTAGGAAAAAACTAACTGCCAGATAAATACTGGATGTGTTCAGTGTAGTAGTATTATCTCCAATGTGAAAGATTGAAATATCTACAGTGTTGTTTGTTTCATAACCTTGATAAAATACTAATTTTAAAAATATGAAATGCTTAGGCTTTTGCAGAGATTAGTTTAATATATCATCCCAAAGAAGAGATAAATAATCAAGCTACAGCATTTTGGAAAAAAACCTGCAAGTGAATCTGTAATTCTCAAACAGTAGCAAAAAAAATTAACAGCATGAACTGAAAAATATATGTGACACATCTTAGACCTGAAATATTTGGAGATATAAATTTTATTTTAACATGGCCAGGTTTTGTTGGCAAATCTTGCAGCAGGTTGACTAATGCTCCAGCTGGTATCAATGACAGAGCCCTCACTGATTCCAAGCAACTGCTCCCATTCAGAGAAGCAAAATGTTTTCCCAGCCCAGGGGAATATCTTTAATTCTTTCACAAACATACACAAAAATAGAAAGAAACAAACAGAAAATAAAACCGTAACTCCCTTTGCGTTTCTCTGTATACTTCATGCAGTCATTTCTCCCAAATCTCCTTCCAAGTGACTTTAATGACAAGAAAACTCAGCAAAACCAGTAAATATTCAGTGAATTTCACAGAAGGCAAAATTATACTGTGTTAACACAGCCAAATATAGCAGAAGAACAACTCTGAAACACACCATATAAACTCCACAAATCAAAAAATGTACATCCCTTGCCATTCTCCAACAGGTACTGGAAACCTTGCCTAGCTCACAAAAGTATTCAAAAGACATAAACCTAGATTCTTCCTAGCACCTATAAATCCTCTAATTTATTAACTTAGCTCCTTCCACCATGACATTTGATCACAGAGATTGCAGCCATTAGAATCTTGAAAAGCAATCATGCTGTTATTATCATTATAATTTACTTATTTTCATCGGAGAATAGTAAAATACTGACTAATTAAATAAATCATGATGTAAGGGGAGGGGCAGGGGGAGGGGAAGAGGCAGAATAGCAAATCAACATGCCACAAAAGCCAGCTGAGTCTACAGAGTGATTTATTTCAGTTTTCCCTGGCAAGGAATGACTTTTTTTAACAGCCTTAGGTTTTCAAAGTGATGACTCAAAGGCCTTCTCCACCACTAAGTGCTGTCAACCGAGACTCAATAATTTAGCGCTGGTTTGTCATATGGCTCTGACAAGTCATGTTTGATCTTCATCATCCCGTCACAGGATGCCATGAGATGAGATGAGCCCACAATAATATGCTAAGAAGTTAAAAAATGACAAACACTTCCTTCTGTCTCAAGTCTAAAGGAACTCTATCATGATCTTACACAAGAGGTAGTCTATTAATACAGAAAATGGAATATAGCTACAGAGTCAGCTCATAGTGCTGACAAAACCAGGGGCATTTCCTCCAGCACGGGGCTGTGCATCACATGGGAGTACAACTCTGCACTGGGATCGAAAATAACTCACATGAAGAAGTTCTGCAGTTTGGATCCAATGGGATGAGTTTGTTCCAGCAGTCCAGATTGTTCTGGTTTCTGAGCTACGGCTGCTAAAGTCAAAATGTGAGACGGAGCCATTAGAGGAAAAATATCTAGAAAAATCTGGAAAAATTCCCTCTCAGAAAAGCCATGTAATTGAGAGGTAGGAAACATTGTGACAGGTTCACAGAATAAGAGGAGCTACTACTTTCTTTTTCCCTCATTGTTTTTATATATATTAACATCTTCTGCACTGCCAATGACAAAGCATTTAGAGCTTTTCCACCTAATTACCTAGTTGCTAGATGTCTTTAACCCTCTGCTTAAAACACCACACATTTCAGAAGAAATTCATCCCCATTATTAAAATTTTGGTGCATTTTAATATATTATTTCCCAAATGCTTATTTCCATAGCTGATAAACCCCAGGACACTAAAAAAGCACCTCTATTTCAGTAAGCTAAATTTTACGCTGTTGTGCCTTTGCAAGATAACAGTCTGTTCAAGACTTACAAGGGGCAATGACAAACCTTTTCATTAAATTATTGTGGCAGATCAGGATTTCTGCTTGAATATTTCTATTTCATAGTCCACATTCAGTGCCTCTATCTAATTATTCAAACAACTGATGCATAGTATGCAACAGAGATGTACACCTCCACGAGTCATTAGCTACATATATACACCCTAACACATAGTGAGCTCAAAATTAATTTTTAAAAAATTGAGAAAAGATATGCCACTTTATGTGTGATGGCAGAATCATAGTAAACCACATTAAACTGGTATTCAAATGGATGTATTAAAAACAGTTCAACATGCAGAATTGCCTGACTGGATGCTTATGGTGCTTCTGTAGAGCTAATCCTGCCAAGGAAGAAAATTATTATTCATTTCATGTGAGCAGCTAAGCATAAGGTAATATAATGAGGAAGCTCAGCTAGCAGACTACTTAACTTTTCTTCCTTGAAGCACTGAAACCCCTATTAAATTTCTGCACTGAGACTTAAGGAAAAAATCTAAGCACCTTATGATTAACTGGTGCTTGCTAGGGAAAGCACTGTAAAATCATCAACTGCAATAGCACAGCAGAGGAAGGCTTTAAAAAACAGACAAAAGAAACCTGCAAGGAGAGCGACCAAGATCTGCATGCAAAGGTCAAATACAATTTTCTCCTGTACCCTTCACACAATGATAACAATTGGGTTTTAGGATGCTATTGTTTTCTTGTAGGGCACAGTAAGGCTGACCTAAGGCCTCATCTGAAGTGTGCAATTCCTGTAGCAAAGGCTGTCTTCTTCAATGGGCCTTTCTGGGCAACTTAATTCACTGCTACTTTATAAGGCACTGCTGATGGACAAAAGCAGTTGGTGGAGGGTGCAAACTCCCAGAAAAATGGAAAACACAGGTTTGTTGACAGAATAACTAATTCCTAAAGAGTCATCTTTGGCTATGATTACTGAATGATTAATTTTTGTTTTCAGCTTTCATCAATTCTTTCCTAGAGTTTTAATCCTGGTCAGAACAGCTCCTCCACGAATTATCTTGATATCATCTCTCTGACTTGTGTGTATTCACATCATCATGGGATTTGAAACTGTATTCTATCAACAGTGAAACATTTTCCCCCTTAAAGAACTCCCTGGGGATGTGTTTGCTCTAACTCTATCAGCTTTCCAGAACCCAGAGATTCACCTGGTCCACCCACTTTCGACTGGATACATGAAAAATGAAGCAGTTTTGTTCAACAGCTGGAAAAGCATGGCATGAGGAAAATATTAGTTTTGTACAGTCACCTGCAAACTGAGAGGAACTAAGAAGAGCTGAGGTGATCCCAAAGCATCACAGCTTCTTCAGCTGAACCTCAAAAAATGTAGTTGCTTATTCCTATCTTTCCAAAACTGTAAGGTTCTGTCATAAGATAAATTGCTAGTTAAGATTCAGGTTGGTATTTTCTGCCTGAGTATTTAGCACGAACATCAACAAAAAGGAAAGACAGCCTCACCACATTTTGGCTTTTGCAATTACCATCCTATTCAAGCAACATAACAGCACAGAGCAGTTTGAGAGTTTTCAAATAATCAGTTTTACCAATATTTCTCAGTAACATATGACACAGGAGACTCATCCCTCCACCCTAAACACCAGCTAAGCATCCAGTGACATGACAAAGAATTCCTCCTTTGGGACAGCAGAAACACAAAAGAGAGTGAAGTTAATGCCACTAGTCTGCCTCTACCAGGCAAATCCTCAATGGCTGTGCCAAGCTCCCATTTATTGTAGCAGACTAAAAAACTCTCTAAGCAGAGTTTGGCCACTGTGTGCACTTCAGGATTAAAAAAAAAAAAAAAAGCTAAATATCAATTTGACTTTATAAAGGAATTATTATTTCTAAGCAGGACAAGAATCTGTAAATGCATTATCTGCTACACAATGGTGTGCAGTTTTGCATTTATCTAGTTCCTTCTGGAGTGAGCAGGCAGACTTCCATGCTTCAGTAACAGGCTGCTAAAAAAGTGCCTCATGGGCTGCTAAAGGTACTTCTACTGTCCTGGAAAATTACATAAATCAGATGCTCAGTGATTGTCATTTTCCAGCCAAATGCTATTATAAATAACTGTTTATATGGACTTAACATTTTTTTCCTACCTGTCAGCTACTGATAAAGATTCACTTGCTAAATCACAGTAATTTCCTTTTAGCTGTCAGAAAGGAGATTTAATATGGTGAAAAAGAAATACATGAAAACAAGTGTGATTTACTTTTTAGAAGAGTTATATAATTTTGTGTAGCTGTTTCAAAAGCACTGTGCTCTCATTTTTTAGTTCATGTCCAAACAATGACACCAATTTATTGTGACATATGTATGATAATCTCTTTGCAAACTTTGACAAAAAGAACTTCATAAAGTTTCTACTCCCCACTCATACTTAGCACAAAAAATTAGTTTGGAAATAATGTCTATTTTTAGGATGGCTTCAAATTTTTTCAAGTAGAATCACAAAATCAGCCTCTTATAATTTTATTGGAATTAGCATTCAAAGCTGAATATCCTTCCCCATCATTTGGAGTATCAGAGAGATCAACCTAACGCATTTTACTCTGAGTACCTGAAAACAAAAATTCTGTCAGAACCATGAGAATTCCTGAATTCACATCTAATATCACAATAGTATTACAATTAGTACAGACTATTGTATGAATGACAAATTTTGGAGGATAAAAATGAGACAGACTACGTAAGATTTGAATGTAAGAAATTAAGTCCTGCTCAGTTGTCTACAGTTCCACTGCTACATCCTCCCACCACGCCACACAGGATGGCAGGAACTGAAAGTGTAGAACCTGGTATTTTTTTTCATCTCTCATAAATAATATAATTTTTAAATTTAAAGATTTTTTTTTAAGTAAAACTATGAAAAACGAATTATGGTATGAACTGAAAATTGCAGACAGAAAGCAGAAACCCTTCAAACTGTGGTTACCAAACACAAATATAAAAAAAAAATTGTGTTGATCAAGAGTTTTAAACAGAGGGAATGATATATTTCTACATGTAAACAATACCTTTGAGTTGTGATCACCCTTTGGCAGCATTGAAATGGCATATGTAATTGCTAAAGTCAACAGATTTTCTTCAAGAGCTTTGCTGCTTATGTTTTCTATCCAATTTTACAGAGATTAGTTTCAGAAAACCAGAATTTTTATATTGCAATATCCCCAGGGGTATGCAGACATCAGTTCGCATAATGATATTTTAGAAGATAGAAGAATAGCTGTAAGAGTCTTACAAAGAAATTGAGCTCATCCTTTTAAAAATGCAGACAAAAGAAAACAAAAAAATTAATCCAGAATGTATTAATCTTCATTTCCTCTCTTTTTGTGAGGTTAGAAAATAGAAATTTTCAACCACAAATGTTACTTTCAATTTTTCAACAAACAAAATGGTCTGTTGTGGAGAATGAAAATATCGATCTTTCCAAAACACAAGTTTTTGTGTCTCACTTCATACTTAGAAATTAAAATAGTTCAGTGCTACTATGGCAGGCAGAAACACCAGTGATGCCCTGTGCTGCTCCAGGTGGGAATTTTGGGGTGGTTAAAGTGGCTGGTTTCTATTCACTTCTTTTCAAATATCATTTCCCAAACCTCACATATGACATATGAAACACCATCCCCACCTGATTTTCACACCTGCATTTGGAAATGACAGACAACTGGTTTTGGCATAAACCTTCATTCTCACTAAAGCATTACTCCTGATGCAGGTTTACAAACCAGCTTTTCTTGCAACGTCTTCCTTCACTTGAGATAAAATCTCCCTTCTTGCAGCCAGGAGGTGATGTATGGCAGAGGGCAGCCAGGCAGACTCTGGGTTTATGAGGACATTTTCACTACTGACTTCCCAGGTGAACCATTTCAGTCGTGAAAGAAGAACATTAAATGAACTGACTGACAGATCCCAACAGGCAGAAGTAAGGGCAACATATGTCTTTCCAACCTTTACTTGCTCAAACTGCTTTTTGCCCTTCCAGCATCCCTCAGCTTTACAGGATTGAGAGTTCTTAGCCAACTTCTTCCTTGACAAATTTTCTTCCTTCCTGAGATAGGGTCAGTGTTCCTGTTGGCCACAAGATGCTGAGAAAGATCTATTGACCTGACTTCTGGATTGGTTTTAATCACAAAGGAGTCACCAGTCATCACTTTAACCAAGCAGATACCACTGACCATATCTGAAGAGGTAATCTCTTAGTGTTGAATTTATTGGTGTTTTTTATTGATGGCACCAATATAAACTTGAGCTAGGCCATGAAAATAAAAATCAAATGTTACGACAGCTCTTCTTTTTCATTGTCCTTGTAAATCCAATCAGATTTAGTATTTAGGCATTTGAGGTAACGAGTATGATTCCCACTGGGCTTATTTGACTTCACAGACCTGAACAGTAAGTGAACAGAGTATGTGTGGATATAATGCACATTTATCAAAGATTTTCCTGGCACTCTGAGGAACAGAGCACTTTCAGCTCTTTTCTAGACTGTAAGCAAAGACTACTATTTCTAGTTACTTCTATCAAAGAGTCACAACAAATATTTTTTAAGCAGATTTAAACTAGACTTCCCTCTGAGAACAAAAGACCCAAGGAGAAGAGCCAAAAGTAGACAGATAACAATGATATTGTTTGCTGCTTTTGTTCTTTCAGTTTTCAGGATATTTACTGGATTCCTCAGAATTACAAGAAAGAAATGTGCCCTGTTACTTTTCCATACTAAAATCAGTGAAGAGTCTCACATTGAACCAGCTGCATTTCAGAACAATAATCAGATTTTCCTTATTTTGAGGTGTTTCCTTTTCACTACTTCCCTCCTAATGCTAGAAAATATTTTAGTTTTTCTGAATTTGATGCTGTAGCCATTTTCTGCATTTAAATATCCCAGCACAGGGTCCATATAAAGAAGTCTATCTAACTTCCTGTAACTTCTAAATGTTATTTAGAAAAAGGAATTTTTAATCATTCTTACAAAAGCATAAAGGCTTCTCATGCCATTAAAGGACTATAAACATAACTAAAATATTCCTTTAAACAAATACTTTGGTCAAATTTTCTTTCCAGTAGTTCAAGGATAACCTGATGTTTGGAGCAATCTCTTTGAAATGGCTGACACTATTTTGGCATTTCCTGCCCTTCAAATGATTCTGTGTGTATCCATACTAGAATCTGTTGAGAAAGGCCATTTTGAGACATTCTTTTAAGGAGCATGAAACTTCCACACTCTTACAGCATTCTGTGACTGCTAATGCTGTGATGAGGCTTAGTCCCCTCCCCAAGTTCAAGTATCCCAAGATTGATTAAAATAAAAATAAGATCTACCATAATGCCAGATTGGTAAAAGGAAGGCAAGAAGAAAGAGAAAAACAGGTTTAAAATTATAAACTTTAAAAAGCCAGATAGTCCTCAAGTTCACTGTATCCATCTGTCATTATTCAGGCATAGGTACAGTGGGCTAATTAAATGTTAATGAAATATAAATAATCTGCTGGTCTCAGAGCATTAGCTAAGGAGCAGTAACTGCACAACAGCTGCTGTAGCTCACTGAAAGTGCTCATGTCAGCACCTCAAACAGCATCTAAAATCTGGCTTCTAAACATCTGAATGAAATAATAATGACTTCTTCATGTAACTCATTTCAGAAGACCTGCAATTATTTTTGCTTAAGACAGAGGTGAAAGGTCCATATGATAGCAAAAAAAAGAGCTGAACAGTTTCACAGAACAATACAAGTGAATTTGAGATTTTTCATCTGGTGTTTTGTTAAAATCTTTTTAAGTAAAGCACAGTATCTTTAAAAGGAGAGCTGTATTGAGATGCTAATGAAATTGATAAAAGGAAGTCATGCCAGAAATATTATTAGAGACACAAAGCCTTTGTTCCTCTTCTGTAGATGATGGTCAAAGATAAGTGCATTGGGCAAATGTTCATTTTAAGTCCATTTCTCATTTAAAGCCTGATTTTTTTTATGCACAAACTTCCTCCTAGCCAGAAAGATTGCCTTCATCTTCTTGGGGTCCAGATGGAGACCATGAGTGAGACAGAAAGGACTGGGATGGCCAATGGAATGTCACACACCTAACATGTGAAGCTCAGCTAGAGCCTGAGGTAGAGCACAGGATATGCTGAGAATGAAGCACACTTTTTATCCATCACAAGCCATTTAAACACCAGCCACAAAGACTTTATGTTTAAAATACATCCTAAAAATTGTGATCTCTCTCAGGAGCGCTGGGGGCATTCCCTCAGCTCAGGCTGCACTCTTACAACTTTCTCCTGCAAACCAGAGACTCAGGCTTGGGAAACTCATCTGTTTGGGGGATCTCACAGGGGCACAGTTCAGATGGTCCAAGACAAGTGCCTGTGCTCCCCATTTGCTCATAAACAAAGAGATGCCATTTACAAGGAGGGGACTGCAAACATCTTGTTTGAAGCCCTAAGGCATCATAACTTAGGGAGAACCCTTAAATTTTCAAAAATCTCCAGAGTAAGACAAACTCTTTTCCTCCTAAAGCTGGGCCAACCATTTGATTTTACCCTAAGTCAGATGAAGGCACTGTTCCCAAGTTAGTAAATTACTTCTCCCCATCTTTAAACCAACGTGTGCAAGAACAGAAGTGTAAAGAACATTTTGTCTTCTGGTGGAATGAGACGTATTTGGTAAAACCACCTCTGGTGTGAGTGTTGTGTGAGAGTTTATAGCTGCCATCTATCCCATGTACCTGCTCTATCCTGGTCTCCAAGGAAAGCAAAGCCATGCAATGGCTGGAACCTGCTAGGATGGATTCCAGCCTTCGGTTTGCAGTCATGATGGCCAAGGGACTGTACTTCCTTCCACCCCACTGCCTAGACACAGGCTGTGAGATGGAGCTCAGGCTCCAAGGCCAAATTAGCACTGTCACCAAACTCCTTGAAAACAAGCAGATCCATCATCGCCTGCATGTTTACAAGGACAGACACAAAATCACGTATAAATCACTCCACAAAAAATTCTGCATGCAATATTAATGCAGGCATTCCTATGAGCACACAAACACACATCAGCATGTATTACAAAAACACACCTAATAACTAGGAAAGGTTATTGACTGATGGTTTCTAGGGACTTTTTAAGCAACCTGTAAATACAGGGCTGTTGATTGAAGCTCGTCATAATTGATGCTGTATCAAGAAAAAGGGTTTCCACTCCACACAAAAACCATTCACCTCAAAGATGCACAGCTCTACTGCAAAGATGTATTTTCCTGTAGGAAGTACAGCAAAAACATTCTTGAAAATACAAAGCAGCAGTACAGAGACTCTCTCTGCTAAGTGCCATCAAAGTCCATCTGACAGAAACTGTGACTCTGAAGCTATAAGGGAAATGTTTCACTCCACTGTTGAGTAATTTGGCATTTCCTCAGCAAGAAAGAAATTTGCAGAAAATTAGTTGAGAATCTTGATAATTAGTATGCTACTCACATTCAGCCCTTGCAAATAACACACAGGAAAATTAAACAAACTGCACTGTTACAAAGAGACAGTGTCAAAATCAATGGAAAACATCAGATTCCTTGGTGTTCTGAAATTAGGGAAACTCTTGTTATAATCTGAACAGAAGTAGTAACCACCAAGGAACTAACAAAAATTGGATTTGGCCAAGATATGAGGGTTTATCCCCAAAAGCACCGTGGGATTTTTCATGACCACATATGGTCAGAATCATGTTTTTACACTTCATTCAGAAAATGAGACCTCATGACTTTGAGCCCTGAAGATCTGAGTTTGCAACCAAGTGGCAGAACAACACCTGATAAATCATCAGCATCAATCTCCTTTTTCTTCAGGAACATCTTACTCAAGTATGCATCCAATCAGAATTATTTAAAACCAAACAGCACAGCATCTTCAGTTATTATGGCAAAAAGTAGAAAACGTTACTTATATTGTGCTTTATACTACAATTTATGTAGTCCTAAAAACATTATTAGGTGATTCCAGATTTCAAAATATGTTATTATGAAAAAGATGAAACACAATGGAAAATTACTGTCATCTTCAAAGTTTTCCTACTTAACTTGGGGAAACACAAAGAGATTTCAAGCTTTTCTCCTTTTTTTTTTTTTTAACATTTAGATCATATCTTTCATCTTTTGAAGATGTCATTATGCTCTTTTAATCTTTTATATTTTGCTTCTTTTAAAGCTCTTGTCCATATCCTGGGAGGCAATTAAGGACTGGTTTTTGTGTGCAACTGCAAAGAGACAGGTTTAATGAGTCTCTCACTTACACCATGAAGACATATTCAAGAATGCATTAGCCTTTGCACTGAGCAATATCTATGGACCATTTAAAAAAACCCCAGCACATTTATTTCTGTGGAGAAAATACAAGAAAAGAGGCAATATCAGTGTTTTATTTTCATTCTGTATGAATTCTCAGAAAACCCCAAAAGCTTTCCTAACCTCTCCTATCAAAGGATACAATAAGAAAAGTCATCACAGACATGACAGGCCTGATGCTTCCATTATTTCCCCAAAGTATGGTGAAAATATATTTCATTCAGGGAACTGAAAGCCAGAAACTGACTTTTAGTTTTTTACCTCTCAACCTGCAATCTGACTACAAACTTTGACTCTTCTTCTATGCAACTAAATGAATGTAGTATATTGGTCTAAAACATTAGTCATTTGATTAAAAAATAAAAAATCATGAAAACAGGATCCTCTCTATGGTAATTGTGTGGGAGTTTTTCTCCTCCCTCCTTCTCTGAAATGTAGTAAGATTCTTCAACAGGCTGTCACTGGAGAGTCAATCTTTGATGCATGTCATGAAGATCGAGTGACTACTCTGAAAGGATGGTATCAGGCAATTTCCTAGGAGAGACAGATTCCTATATCTTAATTTGGTGTCTCATCATTAATAAAGACAAAATACTTTCTGCATGATCACTGTATACTCCAGAAGCAGGGCCTTCAAAATCAGCACTGGAGTAGACTAGAACTCCTTTTTGCAGAATTTCAGTATCACATTCATCCTGACAAGACAGCTGAAGGTACATTAACTGATGACCTGGCATTCCAAACTCTATCTATACTCAGCACATAATTTCTGTGCCATACTCGGCACAGAAATTTGCATGTGAACACCAAATAGTTTAAAGTAAAATATACAAAGGCACTTGAGAATACATTAAAAAGTGCCAATATTTTCTGTAGAATCTCAGCTGGTCTAGCCACTGCTCATTAATTCATGCAGAAAACAAAGTTAGCTAGTCTAGACTCTCATTCTCCAAGACATATTTTTAAACAAGTCTCTATTAACAAAAGTTTTCCCTTTCTTTGCCCATGTTGTGGTTTGTTTGGTTGTGGTTTTTGCATTCTTCATTGTATTTCATGGTTGTATTTTAGATGTAGAGGCAAGAAAAAAATGTAACTACATTGCTGATATACAGGCAGTGCCATGAATGACATGGGAATTGGAACAAGAAGAACCACAGCCAGCAACTGAGACACAAAACTGCTGTTCCACCACACAAAGTGCAGAATAAAACACAACACAGTATCATGTGAAGAGGAAGGAAACAGGGATTGAAAAAGCAGATTTCACTCCAGGTTTGCCCCTCTAGCTGTTGATTGACTGCACATAATTTACAAGAGTATTTTAATCAGTTCCAATGAATAATGATGAAAGCAGTGCTGAACTGTGGGCCTTCTCCACCTTTGGAGGTAATTTTTGTTACTCTCTTCCTTTTATCAGGCTCAAGTGATTGAAGAGTGTGCTTAAAAAACACAACAGAGGCCTTCAATATTCTTTTCTTTTCCACCATAAAAGATTGTAGCTTTCTTCCCTACTATTAAGAACTACGTGGCAACACGAAGGAGATATCCATAAGAAAACTGTTTAAATTCCAGCCTACTGTGAGATTAATAAACCATGGAGATCTGACATTACTGCAGATGCAGAGCATTAATTCCTTAGGGCAAAGCCTAGAAAAACATATTCCATAAAGGATTAGACAAAATACTTCATTTTATATTGGGGAAAGGGGTGCCATTGATGCTTGACTTCAAAAGTACCTATTATCTCCTGAAACACTACCCCACCTGTACAGTGTATGTTTTTTTCTATTTTAAAATAATTATAAAAGAAACAGTAGGTGGAAAAAAACCCAACCCAGTATGTTCAAGTCAACAGATTTTGGATTTTCAGGGTATTGGGGCCACTCCCACAGGCCTGCTCATATGCCTGCTGTGCCACCACACCCAGCTGTGCTGTCCCCACACATCTCCCACATCACCACCATCAGCTACTGCAACTACTCTCCTCTGCTTGTCCACAGCATCCACCCTTCCACATTTGCTGCACATTTAGCTTTCATGCACCATACGGATGGTTGCTGCCCACTGTAATTAATTTCCTAGGCTTCACTGGGAAACCATCCTGTCACTTGGCAAGGAATGCAGCTCTCCATCTGACTCCTAGCATGACTCAAGATTACTGTGCAGGGAATAGAGTTCATGTTTTCATACAGAACAATTTGAAATATGAAAGCCAGTATGTTGATCCTCAAACAAAACACCATTGGTTGTGTTTTTTCTAAGTTGGGAAAATATACATCTGTAAATCAGGATTAAATTGAATTGCCATTACAAAAAGTTATAAATATCAGTGCATATGGAATATCAGATAAATATCAATGGTAAAAATTGTACAGTCATAATCCTTTTAGCAACCAAGGTCCTCAGTGCAAACATAACAACAGATGGTGCAATTTCACAGCACCAGCCTCCTTCACACACCCACCAGGGCAGAAACTCTGCTGAGGTGCTGCTGTCCCAAGGGGGAATCTGCCAGAAGAAAAGCACAAGTTCTGTGTGTGTCTCACTTCCAACATGCACCATAATGCCCAGTGAAATGAAGGTGATCTGAAGATGAGGTAAATCTCTCTCATTCCCTCTGGGAATAAATTAATTCCACAGAGTCTTAAATTTCAGCAGTATGACCTGGCCAGATGGGGAGGAGCTGAGAAGCAGGGCTGGGACACAGAAGCTGGGCAAAGGCAGCACTCAGGTGTAAGGTTCCTTGGCACCTGAGACTGGCAGGCTTCTAAACCTGGGGTCTAAGGGTACAGAGTTGGTGGGTGGCAGCAATAGTTGTGGTTATTTTGAATGTGAGTAGGCAGAGGTGTGAGCAAGGAGTTTACACAAACTGCATCTGTCATGGTAATGCGATCTGGTGGCAAAACTGTGGTTTAGCACAGCCATAAGGGGAAAAATGCACAGCTTGCATCTACAACTGGCTGAATCTTCAAGAAAGAGTGCTGTGGACAGGAACTGGGGCCAAAGTAATCATGAGAAACAGGAGAAACTAGTCAATGGGAAATCAAGCTGACTCTCATCTTCAGTAAGGTTTTAGCATCTGGAGGTAAAGATCCAGCTATGTATTTGCACTGAGAAGACAGCTTGTAATTAGCCATTAGTTAGAGATGGATATCGAGTGCTCAGAGATGTATTTCATGATAAAGCTTAGGAGTTTTCATTCATTTTAGCTTGACTATAGCAAGTATTATCAATTGCACATGGCAATTTGCAGTATAATCCATTAAAGTAATATGAAATTTCCTGGCAATCTCATATTGTTTTTATTTACACAGCTTTGCAGTACTATTGAAATACTGAGGCAACATGAGAATGCAGCATAATATATGATACAAATATAAATTTAAGAGTGATAAAATGTTTCAGTAACAAAATGAAACTTCTTGCCCAATTGTAGATTTGACAGCAAAAAAAAAGTAATGATTTATTTATCTTGTCTGATGTTCATCTTTGTTGGTAATCCTTAAGGTTGAATATATCCATGCAAGCTTATGTTTTTATATGAAACTATAAAACTGCACAGGAGATGATCTTTTACATTATATTCATAAGGAGGAAAAAAAGAGGCCCATTTCAAATGCTCAATCACTCAAGTGCATCTTCAACAGCTTACAAGGCATTGTATATATCCAAACAAAGGCAGAATTTACACTAAAGAGTTTTATCTGTGTAGGTATCTGTGCATGCCTGACATCGAAAAAGGCAGAGGCCACTCGTCTGAGGATGGATCTTCTCATCATACACATAAAAATTTTAAATTCAAGATGTACAAACTAGACAATTTTAATCTTCCAATAGATGTTAGTTGCAAGTCAAAACAAAACATTTTCAGTTTTCCAGAGACTCCATCTGTTTACACTGTTCATTGCCACATTGGCTTTGAACATCCTAAATATACTCTGCCCTGCTCAGAGTGAAAACAAAGAATCCTTGAGAAAGGACAAGATTTTTCTCTGGAGCTAGATTAAATTATACAGCTGAGCATTCCAAATTACCAAACCCTACAGCAAATGCACGAAACCCTCGTGTAAGCAGGTAAGCGAGCTAAGGGCACTGCATTGTAAGAACCAACTTCCAGTGATGGAACAGAGGGCACAGAAAGCATCTCAAAGCAGTTTTTTCCAATACATCATTTTTATATGTGCCATATACCATCCAAAATTCTTGTGCAAAACTAATGAAGTTTTTATATTTTGCTACATTTGGCAAATGACTTCTCTGCTCCTCAGACCTTGCATAGTACCAACAACACTAAAATCTTTCAAAGGAACATTTTAACACTACTCTTTTCCTGCATGCTGATATAATTCAAGTAAGATTCTTTTTCTTCAATGTGTTTATAATAAAATGCTTGCAACAGTGAGAAAATTGAGATTTAAAGCAATATTGTTGGGCTTCAAACAGCATGAGTTCACTGGAACAAGCAGAAGAAATATCTTAACCTAATCACTTTGCTTCAGCAAGCACCTCATGAATTCTGGATTATAAAACAAACAAACACAAACAAACAAGCCCGAAACCCCACATTCATTTTTAGCTGGCAATCACAATGAGTTCATTAAATAAAATAAACAACCTACACAATCAATGTTCTTGTACTTTTTCTTTTTCCCAACCATATTTCAGTTCTTTAAATAGTACTATACATTTCTATTTCCTTGTGCAGTGATATTTCGGAAATTCTACTCGTTCTATTACTGCCAAGAACACTGGACAGACATCACCAGGAGCTTTGACCAGGTTGTCCCAAATGAACCTATACAGAAGACAAAAGACTGATAGGTCTACCCTTCACAAAGCAAAGCCAATGTAACCAGTGGTATCTCAGAAGTGGAAATACAGACTGGCCTGAAATAGCTTCCACAGGAGGCTCAGATAAAAGGCAACTGTAGCTCACCCTTGCAAAATTCCAAGATTCTATTGCACTGATTTTTCAGTGAAATAGTTATTTGTATAAATCAGTGTAGTTATTTGTATAAATCAAATATACTATGGAGTGCAGTAAATTAACATAACCAATGGCCTAAAAACTAAGGGGGCAGGGGGATGTCTCTGCCCTAATAACAAACCATCTCTTCTGGGATTGCTTTCTGCTTTTGCCTGGGTCTTGTCAAATATATTACAGCCAGATGAAGATTTATGAATTTTGAAACCACAGAATGTGGCTTTTTAGCATCTTTTGGGTTTTTATTTTTAAAAAGCATTATCTTAAACTGCCAAAATAGTTTTGACTGATAAAAACTCGATCTTTTATTATCTGCCTAATAGGATCCCATAGAAGAGTCTTTGGAGGAAATGTGGAAGGATTATCCCTAACATTAATGGTACAGATTAGCTTCCACATCCTCTGAGCTCAGTAGGAAAAAACACTTCCTCAGATTCTGTTTTTAGGCTATGCCAAATACAGATTATGAGGTTTCAGAATAAAATTCGGATTTTATTCTGGAAAAAAAAAGTCAGCCTTGAACCACCTGAAAAAGACTGCATTATTTGGGTTAAAAGTACCACTATAATGTTTACAGAAAAAGATGGCATTACATTCCCTGTTCCATCCCTTAGAAAGACAGTCCATATATCATGCCTTTACAAATGTGCTCACAATAAGTGAGTTTCCAAGAAAATCTCACAACAAAGTCTGATAAATATTAAAAGGAAGATATCAAGCTTTTAAAACCTTTAAATGCTTATCTAAAAGCTGAGTTAATACAAAGGCATGCTGTCTTTGGCTGACACTTTTTGAACAGAGCTGTTCTTTCCTACAACAGTGTTCTATTAATTTTAGAAATTACTACCAGAAACTACAAGTCAGCATTAATTAAAGTCTTCTATACAATCTATTCCAGGTGTAGATGAAGAGCCAGTGTTAGACCTCTAACAATGCCTCCAGCCCCTTAGATTCCACAGAGTGCTGCTATTCTTTTACTTAACTAGATTTGCTCATTCCTGCATCGTAACAAAGAGAGATTAGATCTGGTTTGCACTCAGACCACTACATTTAATTAAACATTAATGGTTCATACTCAGACCTCAGGTATGCATGGGTAACTCCCATTCAGCTGAGCCACTGATTTCAACTCCCATTGATCACTTTCCTTTAGTTTGAAGAACAAAACAATGACCAAAGTTCAAGACCATATGAGGCAGAGGTGAAGGAATACAACATGAAGTGAATACAAACACTTTCAGAGACAATTTTGATCCAGAGTGACTAAAAGACACTTCAGGATTTTGATGTAATAGAATTTTTTTAAGTGAAGAATTTTCTGTCATGAAAGCTGTACCTCTAAATTGTCAGCAATAGTATCTTTTTTTGAATAGAAAAGACAAACATTTCTACTATAAGAGTAAAATACACATGCAACTGTTAAAGTTTCCACTGTATGGACCTGTAGCCCCACACCAAGATTTTGGTATGACTTCACACTTCTCAGTTCTCTTTCAAACAGCATCATCAAGAAAATCAGCTAAGGAACACTGTCATGGACAGCTGTGATATCAGCAGCTCCTGCAGGACTGCTGTGGTTTAACCCCAGGTGTCAAGTAAGCACCACACAGCTGCTCACTCACTGCCCCGCTAGCGGGACCAGCGACAGAATCAGAACAGCAAAAGCCACAGAACTCGTGGGTTCACATAAGCACCCTCCAATGAATAAAGCAAAAGTTGCAAGCAAAGCAAAGCAAGAAATTAATTCAGTGCTTCCCATGGGCAGGCAGATGTTCAGCCATTCCCAGGAGGGCAGGGCTCCATCATATGCAACAGTCTCTTGGGAAGACAAACGCCTTCACAATCCAAACATCCCTCCTTCCTCCTCCCTCCCCCAGCTCTATCGATTGGGCAGATGCTATGTGGTCAGGGATACTCCTTGGTCAGCTGGGGTCACCTCTTCTGGCTGTGTTCCCTCCCAGCTCCTTGTGTATCTCCAGTTTCCTCAATGCTGAGGGAGTAAGAGAAGCAGAAAAGGCCTCAACGCCTGATTTTTCCTTTAAAAAATGATCTCATCTTCTGTTTTCAACCTGTATACTAAAAATCCTAATGAGCTGAGACCTATTGTAATGAGTATTGAGATTTGTTCATAGTTAAGATTTATTTTAATGGTTGTTCCTAATGAGTTGGTATTTGTTTTAATGACTGTCACAGAAGAATTAGTTTTAGATAGCAAGTAAAAGAAAATCTGTGAAGAGCAGTGGACTCTATTGGATATTCTGTTTTCTTATTCAAGGGCACTGGCTTTGACTGGAATGGGCTTTTACAGAAATCCCACTTCAGCCAATATCTGCTGTAGCATACGAAATTTTCTCCAGACATTCACTTCTCCCTCTCAGTTGTCTGGTTTAGGTTTCTGCTTCCAAGCAATGCTGAAGCAAGCAGACGACAGGTGGTCATCCCAGCCTCATCTCATCTCCAAGTGGGTCTGGGATGAGGGACATGGTTTGATAAGGCAGGCATGAACCTTACTTTTTATGCTCCATAGTTATAACTATGAATAACTATGGCCCAAGTAAATGCTGCATGGCCTCAGAACACTGCTAAGAGTTTTCAATTTCTCATTCAAGCCAACTGTGCAACTACACAGAAATCCTTCCCTAAATGCTCAGGTAGACTGCAGGTTAAACCTCCCTCACTGCTGGAAGGTCTCAGTGCAGTGCCAATCACCATGAACAACATTTGGAGCCTGCAGAAGGTAACTAACACATGCCTGGGAAAGCTGCTGTGCAAGGTGTAGAGCTACCACCTGATTCAACTGGACTATGAGAATACCTTCTTTACTTTTCCAGAACATGATCTGGAATCTTTATCCATCAGAAGTGTGTAAGATGTAGGTTAAGCATCACCATCTGGAAAAAGTAAGATCTTAAGTACCTAATAACTAATACTTAGTTAGAACTCCATTACCCTGAAAGATTTGAGTCTTCCCAAGTGAAATCACTCTGGGTAGGCAAATTGAATTCTAAGTATGATTAATATCAAAAGTGAATTTTAAATGTACATGTAATGAAGGACAGAAAAGGTAAGACATCACCAAATTTCTTTTTAATGCCTAAAACGGTACAAGAGATTTTATCACTCTACAATGTTCACCTCAAAAGAAAGAAATAGTTTAAATTATTCAAAATGAAAGGAGTCCACTCTTTACAAGGACACAACCTTCATCTGTTTGAATTACAGCTTTGTCCTTTTTATTTTCCCATAGTTGAAAATTTCTGACTAGTTCTGTTGGAAATAAGAATGCTTTTATCTTCAATTTCTGTATTTCAGTACTTATTTTCCTAAAGTTCTTTAAATATTGCCATGCAAATGTACTTATATTTACATTTCACAGACATATATCATCCCAGCTACTTTGCTGAATGAAAGAACACTGGATAAAACAGCACAAGCTTGCCACAAAGACTTAGGCACAGGCTTAAATTTCAATGGACCAGTCATTTGCTTAAATTTGAATAACTGCAGATCTTCATAGTACTGTAGCTGAATTTTTAACATATATTAACTTCATTATGACAGTTTCAGGCTTCAGATAAAAGTGCATTTATGGTAAGTTACTTGAGTTCTGCAAAACTCAATACATCTGAACCTATGACTTTCAGACACAGAAGTAATAAAAAAAGAGTTTTCAAATCTTCTCCTGTACTTCTGTCTCCTCAGTGGGGGGTTTGAGCATCGAATCATGCATATGAATCCGACTGGCTCTCGTGAACTTTGTTGACTTCATAATGTTCTAATACACACAGCCACTGTACTTCAGAAGAAAAAAAAACAAACCCAAAAAAACCAACAAAATAACCTCCACTATTTCCACAAAGAGAGTAAAAAATCCATAGCTACTTGATTTCTAAAGGTACTATTCATACATGCTGAAGGCCCCCATTTTACGAGCACACATGCACATAAGGCTGTGTTCTCTACTAGTTTTTTGGAGACCAGCAGCACTTCTCCAGGCCAGAACAAATTACTGGGCAAAAACGTTCAGCATAATGCAGTATCTGGCTTTTTATCATTAAATACATAAACTTTTTAATATCAGGAAATTAAATTCTCCATAGCAAATCTCAACTGTTAACTGCTTTACCACTGTATGTGCATTAATATATGAAAAGGGAGATTGTAATTAATTTTTTGCGGACAGTAAAGCAGCTGCCACATTTATATTTATCTAGCTATATAACTCATGGCTTAAAGTTCCTACTTTTAAGTACCTTAATTATCACTATCTGGAAGAAGTAGCAACCTCAGGATAGGCATGATCTTCTTCAATCAAAGTTTCCTAATAAATTTTGGCTGACCAAAGATTTTCCTTCATTTCTGCTCTGGCAGATGGATAAAGCCATCTGAAGAAAATTTGAAAAACCACAGCCTTTGACCAACGCACGATGTGATGTGCTCACATAGCCACCAATGTGCATCCAAAGTGACAGATCTTTAGAACAGACATGAATTTTTCATGGGTGTGCTTGAATGAACAAGTTTATCCCTGTGTCATCAATATACAATGGGATTCCTAACCCCAAGAAACCTGAGGAGTAGGCAGCAAGACAGCAAACCTGCTTCCTGCTCATCAACATTCATAGGATACACAGGGATGAAGTGCATGTTTTCAGCAGCAGTCCTGATCACATTATACACAGCATTGTTAGAAAACAATGTCCTAATGTGAGCACGTACAGATTCGAGATTAGATGCCTCACAAGACACAACAGCTCTATCAAAATGATCAAATGCTAATTCCTCTTGTAAAAAAACCTGATGATTGAACAAAGATTAACATTTGTTCTTCTGTTCACCACCACCAGTGAAGAAAGTTTACATGATACATTACTCAATATAACAGATATAAACAAACAAGTTCTTTCCTTTGGAATCTACAAAGTTACAACAAAAAAAAAATCTAAAATATACTTGACAGAACCATTTGCTACACTGATCAACTCTATCAACCAAAAGAGAAATTGTTAAAACTAATCTGTGATTATTTCCAGGTAGCTAGTTGACAGTATGCCACTATTATGCCAACAACGACAGCAGACATACTTCAGTCACTTTAGGGAGAATTTTGTTCAAGATAAAATGCTCCATTTTTTAGTAAAACTAACAAGTGAAGAAGAAACTATTAAATTAGCTGTTGTTTCTGGAATCCAAGGAAGGCTGTTCACCTTTTTTACGTTTTCTGTCATGGCACTGTATTGAACCACTGACACCTACAGGCATAATTGCATATATTTATTCAAGAAATATCTGTGCAGCTTCTCTGTTATGAGACAAGACACCTCTGAGGGTAAGCAGTGAAAGTGCCTTGGACAGCCTGATTTATTGGCAAGGTACACATGAATCCAATGCAGATGGCACAGGCATCCCATTTCACATGAAGTATTTCTCCCCATACACCCCAAAAAATTGCAGCTAACAAGTAGATAAAATTCTTTCTGCATAACCAGGGGTTATGAATCTCACGTATGGTCAATTTAAGACCCCCAAAGATATATTGCCTATTTATCTTCCCTATAGATTTGAAATTCTTACTGCCTCCAAAAGCTACTGCTCTGAAAATGATCACAGGGTAGTGTGATGTATTATTAAGTCAACTCATTTATAATCTCTGCTCTTACATTTGACTATTTACTACTGACTTCATTTCATTATATATAATAAGGAAGCTATATTTGGAGAATATTCTAGAAAATATTCAGGGCCTAGGGAAAATTAGTTTGAAATTAAGGAACACTGCTTACTTCACCTAACTTTAGGCAAATTGCAGCATAGAAAAGTAACTCTTTCCATCAAGAACGTGTATGAAAATCACAAATAACTATTTCTAAGACAAGACTTTAAAGAATAAATTAATTAATTATCTGGTCCAGTAAGAATGACTCTACCAGGCTTTCCACAGAATTATGCTTTCTCCATAGCCAGTGCCAGCAAAAAGAGGGCACAGAAATAAGGTTTCTGAATGATCCATTTTGCTCTTTGCTAACTTTGTAAAGGTTTTAGGAAACCTTTTAGTTTAGGAAAACAGGTATATATGGCAAATTGGGCCAACGTCACCTGTAAGATTAAGGGATGCAAGGTCACTCGTACTTGATGGAAAAGAAACTTATAATTTCATGAAGTATTGACTGTCCCAAATCACCAGAGTACCTGTAACACTGCTCATGAAGCCTCAGCAATGGCCAGGCTTCAGTTACCTCTCTCCGGCCCAGGTGAGGGGAGCAATCTATAAAAACGTACTCATTACCTCTTCTTGTCTAAAGCCAGGCTTCTTCTCTGTCTTTTATTACCTTTCCTGACAGGTTCTGAGGTCATCTTTGGAGCAGCCATCATCAAGCAAAGAAAAAGAGCCCCTGCCTCATGTCAGTGCCACTGAAGTTACTGCCCAGGGTTCCTCGCAGCCACGTACGGGCTGTGCCTGCTCTCGCTGCTCCTCTCCCTGGCTGGCAGGGACACTCCAGCCTCCAGGATGGCAAACAGACTCAGACAAGGAAGGATTTCAAACAGGAAAGGCTGAGCACTGCACTCATCTCAGTCCTGGCAACACTTTGTCTGCAGACAGCACAATCTCAGTGCCCATGAATTCATCACCTTGTCAATATGGCTTTGCAAAGGCTAAGGATGGTAATGGAGTGGCACATGAAAATCATGGCAGCTACACTTCTGGAGCCTATGTCCCCTGCAGTGGTGCTCAGTGGCAGTTCCACAGAGGACTAGTGACAGAAGTCAGCACAAAACCATCTGTAACACAACTTACTGGCTTCCTTCTTCATGGAGGAGGATGTCAAGGCCAAGGAGTATCTGGGAAGCTGAGAAGGCCACTGAGCTATCCAGCATTATCTCACCCTAGTAGGTTTGTATTCACTTGTTCCTGACAACAACTGCAAGTTAGAGGCTATTGAACTATCTAAACAAATGAATGTGGTTGAAAGTGAAAATCAGTTATGAAGAGATGTTCTTTCTTCCCCCAGAATGCAGAATTCAGACAGGTTCATTTTATAAATGAAACGTGGTTGCGAGATACAGAACGCTTCCTCGCTTTTTAATGGTGACTTGTAAGAAAACAAGACCTACACACATAGGCACAATAAGGGTCCCAAACAAGCAAAAATGGGTCTAAATCTAGAGACTTTCCCTTCACCTATGACTGTACACACACCTGTCAGTTACTCCCAGGTCTCCCAATTATCATACAAAGGACTTCCTGCAACAACACAGTCTTTTTTTTTTTCACATACAGCTGTGAAAAATGCTGTGCATCAATCTCATAATAAATATTGCATCCAAAGAGAGTTGAGACTTTTAAGTGTATCTCCTTAGTGCCCCTAAACATCTTTTTTCTCAAAATATAGTATTCTTGCTTCAGTATTAAAAATAAAAGAGCTGTATGGTACTTAGCATCACAAGGTAGGCACTCACCTCACAAGTAAGCACAGAAAATTAGATGACAAATTTAGCATAATTTACATAACTGCTGGATTGTAGTTCAACGTCAGCACATTCCCACATCTGAAGTTTGAAAGATACACAGAAATAGAACAGTATTGTTTAATACATATTTAAATAATAGCTGATAACACACTTTTCAGACAGTTTATCTCTTTTTAAAAAAAATCAAAGAACCTTCTCCAGTTTAAATTCACTGCCAGATCATGAAAATAAATGTGCTCATTCACTTCAACTACCTTTTTTTTCATTCCAAGGGACCACATTTCAGATGATCTCAAGTCCTGCAGACTGTGCCAGTTTCCATGCAGGACTGAGCATTCATGATGATGAAGCTTTTAAAGCTTCCTCAATAGATAAACAAAACCTCTGATTTAGATCAAGCATAAAACATGCTTTAAATACTTTCAACATTTGGTCTACTGCAAAGTTGATGCTGTAATTAGTACCTATCTGATATCCTTTTATTTTAACAAATAAAAAAATTGAGGAAACTATGATAGTTATTAAAGAAAAGTTAACACCTAGCTTAGCAATGCATACATAACATGACTCTGCAACTTCCTTTGAAAGCAGCTCAGCTTTAGTGAAATACAGACTTGATAATTTTCCCTACTTCTTCCGCCTTTAACTTTTGTCTTCTTTATTTCCAGGTTAGGAGAATAAATAGATAAGTATGTGAGAGAAAGTGTAAATCTATAGCACAAATGCCTTCATCTAAGCAATTTATGAGATAGGATTAGATCTCTTATAAACAGACCCAGAAATAAAATAACTCATCCACATTGCTCTTTCATTCACTAATCCTCTTTGCAAAGCGCTTTTTGCTACACAACTCAAAAAACCTCTTACTACAAAAAGTAGTGGCAGAAAAATGGGGGGAAAGCAGGAAGAGAGAATATAAAACCACCAACATATTATATAGATATATTTAAAAGCTTTTGCTTTAAATATTTCTTATTATTTAGCCTTTTCCTTGAAAAGCTTTCATAGCTCTTTGCCTCAGAAGAACATCATTTCTCTTGTATACACACAGTGGCTTGCAATGCTGAAAATCCTTTCTTTAACTGTTCCCATAGTAACCAAAACCATTCTTTGTATTTAATTGTTGCCTTTTCAAATATAATCTGTTTTTGTAGCTAGAATCAGTGCGTTCTTTAGCCATCTAAATTATGGATTCTCTGAAGTCTATCAGGCATTCATTATAAATTCAGGTTTGCTTTCAATAATTTGAAATTTAAAGCATTTACTACATTTTAGTATGTAATATTACATTAATAAAATAATTCAGAGAGAAGAATGCAGATACAGCACAAAGCTGGAAGCATCAATATTATTTTGAACAGGTGAATTTCAGTAACTTCAACTTTAAATATGAGGAAAAACAAACCTTGCTAGAGCTCATATCAAATTCCCTACCTGAACAGGGATATGACTCCTTTCTAAACTATGGCTCAGGTGTATGATTCATTCCTGTTACATATCTGGACTGAATTCCAAGCCCTGTGAACGTATTCCTGGTTTTAGGTGACATCTTCAAAAAACAGAAGCAATTTCTGGGAGAATAAATGAAGAATGATGATTTGCCTGCTGAAGTTTTCTTAAATAATCTGGTTTGTATTGGCCACTGCATTTATTCTCTGACTTTAATCTACAGCACAGTTAAGAAGAGAGAACTTGCAGATAGTATTTGTTATTACTATTACACATCTTGCACTTTTCCATTTCAAGTCCATCTGATATCAAACACTGGCTTTATGTATATTTGTTCCCACAACACCAGCACAGGATTTAGACAGTAACAGGTAATCTTACTTCTGAATACCTGTGCTTTCTCACTGATCCATTAAGTGCTATTTTCTATCTCCTCCATAAATTATCCCAAACAGAGTGCACTGTGCCTTGAAAAAGAAAATGAGGAGGTTTTTATTTACTGGTTTTAGAGTGCTGAAGCAGACTTTGTCAGAATTGACAATAAATAATCAATATGGCAATGTTTATCTAGACTGTATCTCTGAAAATGTTTATCTACAACATCTATATTTTTCCACTCAGAAGTATCATTCACTTCTATTTATACAGGTCCAGATAAAGAATAGAAAAGTAAGATTAAAACATTAGATTAAGTTTTAAAAGGGATTACAAAAATAAGGCCCAAAACACAGCCTTATTAACAGGGGACTGTTGTAGGACAAAACTTGGTAGCACCTTATCATTTAATTAATCTGTTAAAAAGGAATTCTGTTTCTCCTGTTCTGCCTTTAAACTGTGTGCACGTGACCTTTCAGATCAATGCAATCAAAACATCAAGAAATGTATTTTAAATAAATACTGGTTTTGATTGTTGGTTCTCATAATTTATTGCAGGTTGTTAGAGACTTGAGGTCTCTATCACTTTGCATCTATGGCTACCAGGAGAGATGAGTCCTGTTCAACGTTGTATCTTCTAAAGCAGCAATCTGGACACATATTAAAATTGTATGTAAATATCTGAATTTTACCAAAGGACATAATAACAAGGTAACTGAAAGCAAGGCTGGAATGCTCCTGAAAAATCAGTATTAAAAAGTTTGAATAAAGGGCTGGGGATGGAGAGGTAGATCAGTACAAAAATTTAGAGGAACATTATCATCTTTTTGGATAAATACCCTATAGGCTTTCTGCATAAACAAATGAACAAACAAATAGATGGATAAAGAGTTCTATCAAGAGTATAGGTTATAAGCATGACTAACTAAGACATGGGGAAGTTTACCTCAAAGCTACCTCAGTTTTCTCCCTGCCTTGATTTTCCCCAATAGCTCACCTCTAGTAACCTCCTATCTATATTTCCCTCCTCTTACTTGTATTGCTCATCACAGGAATCCTCTTGGGATTAGGGGGATGCACTGAACATATAAAACAGCTGATGTGGGAGGAAAAAGGGGTTGTAACCTATCATATTTTGATGTGTATCTACTTGCTTTTGAAAACACCACATCACATGATGAAAGCATTGGCCTCTTTTTCTTTTCCCGCTTCTATTTTCTGAAGGCATTTATTAAAGCTGTACACAAGCTGATGTTGTGGGCTGCTGCAATGGAAGCTCTAAATCTGGATTATTATTAATATTAGGTGGATATATCTGCAATGCATACTGTTACACATTTAAACAATGTAGCAGCAGTGAATATTTTTTGATATGCAACAAAAGCCACATACTGTTCCTTTATGTAACAATAAAGACAGGATTAAAATACCAAAACCAAAACAACTGGAGTGAAATCCTACCACATACACAAAGAACTAGTAAATGGACCTGGAACCACATGAAATACTTAGAGTTTCAGCACAGGAAAAGAAAACCAAAACATATTCTTCCCTCACAAACACCTTTTTAGATGGTGGCTACTGCAGCTATTGCTGATTAAAAGCAGCTGGGCCAGTTGATGTCCTCAGTGTAACAGAGCTTAATCCTGCTCCTGGAGCACAGGAGGAAGAATTTACATTTGTACTCACTTTGCAACTGTACAAATGCTTTTTGCAGCACTTGGCTCTTTTAAATTCACTCTTATTTGGTACAATATTGTGTCTTTACAGCTTAACTTTACTGCAACAGAATTGCAAATTTATGTCTTAATCCAACTGCACCAACGCTGCATGTGTCCTAGTGTGATGATGCACAGTCTCTTCACTTTTATTTCCTCTACTTCCCACCTCCCCATTTCCCACCTGGCTTTTCACTGGGTTTCTTATGCTGTAGGTGTTTTATATATCCCACATGGTGGCCAAAGCAGCCAGTGTATTGCCTGGAGAAAGCCAGGAGGGTGGAGAGGAGATTAAGGAAGAGCGATAGCTCCACCTCTCCTTTTTTAGCTATAGTCTTCCACCTCTGCTATCAGTAAATCCATGTAAGTAAAAATAACATATTCAATACTCACTGCAAACATAGATTTTGATAGGTTATTAAAATTACTGCTCCCAGGGTTGTTCACAGATACATTGAAAAATGTACATGAAAGGAGGAATATTGCCTCTATTTCTTTGTTACCTCCAGGAAAAACTAAATAAGAACAAAACAAACTGGAGCTAGAGGTGGGGATAAGGAGTTTGTTCTTAAAATTATTTCTATCCTTCTCTAACATCTCTTTTTTACTCTGCAAAACAGACCAAATCTTGCTCTTAGAAATACTAACATTTAGATTATGCACACTTTTGGAATATCCTTCTGCATTTAGTTGTGCTAAGTAATAACTCCTCCTGATAGTATGTGAAACATAGCATGCAGGTATATGCTTTTTCACATAACTCATTCCTTCTTGGATGCAGGTAATACCTCAACCTTAAGCACCATGAAGCACTCTATATATTTTTCAGCATTATGCTGATTGAACTTCCATTTGCTCCAGGGGTATTCCTATTTAAGTCATGCTAATAGGACTCAAGAGTAGTGTATTTTCTAACAAAGCTAACCCTAACAAGGCCACTGCACAGGATGCTGGTTTTTTTCAGGAATGTTCTGCAAAATACCTGGTTTAGAAAACCCCTCAATAAGCCAGTAATACCATCACAACAACATCATTATTTTTCACCCATTAGATTCAAAAGAATACCTGATAATGCTTTCAGTGGAATCTTACAATGAGCTGTAAAAACAGCACAGCACCATAGTCCAACAGCTACACCATGCAATTATAAATGCAAATTTAAGATTTTCTGTGACATCCCTCCTTTCCCCACCTTTCAATGACAGTAAGAAATAAGAAATGCTGTTCTTTGTTATGCTTCAGAGATAGTATTAAATTACTGTGAAAGTGAAACAAATACATTTCTGCTATGTACTTGATCTGTTTTTTCTAGTTTTAATCTACAATACATTTGTCTAACCAAATAAACTACTTTGCAATCCTAGCATTCCATGCACAGGCATATTTCCTTCATATTTTTCCATTTTATGACACTTTAATTGTTCACAAGTAATAACATAGTTGATTAATTTTTATATTTGATGCTGCAATTATGTTTTGAAATCTAATTTGTAAGAATTGAGGCTGTACAACATAGGCTTCTAAATTAAAAAACAAATGATCACCTGGTCCCTCCTTCCCCACCACCCCACCCTCATCTCTTCAGCATTTAGATAATTCTGCCCTAGACTGATGTTTCTGCTGTAGAAGGGTACAGACCCAAACCTGCCTTAATTTTCTTGCAAGATGATAAAATACAACTACTGGCTGTGTCTCAAAGGGAACTTCAGTTACAGTTTAGCAACAGCCTATGCTTTTACAGACCAGAAAGTAAAATTCTGTTTCTGGAGTGGTTCCTCAGACTGAGCACTTCCACTTAAATTAGTGAAAGCTTGAGTTAAAGAACTTTAACAATTATGTTTGCCCTGATTTTACAGCAAAATAGTTTCTCTATACTTTCAAGATTTTGGACACACAAGAAAAAGTAATAAAACTGACACAGCTAGCACTTCTCATTCTCCCCATTTGAGTGAAATGGGCTTGTTCACAAATCTTTGGTTCTGTACTCTAAAATCATCTTCCTTTGCTGAAGCTCCACAGCAACTGTAAATTCTCATTAGACAACACCAGGCACCAAGGTTAACAATGGGATCTAACACTGCCTTCCCAACCAAGGTAGGATGTTACAAGAACTGACTGAAATACAGATTCAAAAACCACTACAGGATCTAACTTTACACTCAGGCTGTCCAAAAAATAGCTTTTTTGAAATGAAGGAGAAGTCCAGACAGTAAGGCCATTATTTTGAGGATTCTTTGTGCTGCCCCAAATTCAAGTGCCTTCAGCCCCTGGTAAATAAACACTGTAGATCTCCTTTATTACATGAAACTGAGGGCATAGCAATGTTTGTTCTGAGTGTCTATGTTGGACATGAATTCAGGCTGGATGAAAAAGAAGTCTGTTTTTTCTTTTAAATCCGAAGTCAATGAGTGACTCATTTTCCATGTGCCCCACTGCAGCCCTGCCTCTGAAGGACACTGAGTGGCTTTGCAGTCAGCCCAGAAGATGATGGGTTGCTCTTCAGGGCTTAGGCAGCTGCCATGTAAGAGAATGGAAAACTCTGTAATTTTATTAAAATATGGAAAGCTGTAAGTGATTAGTGCTACAAGTTAGAACAGCAGCTCTTCAGATGGAGATCTACAGATAAAAAAAAAAATTATTTTCAGTTGCCTAAGCCTGTCTCAAACATCTCTGCCTGCATTGTCTATAGTAACCATCATTTTCAAGGTCAATTGAACCAGGTAAGATTTTATTTACTTAAACTACATCTCCTTTTAAAATTGTTCCAGACATTAAGGAGTTTTGAGATATATATATATAAAATAATTTCTACTTCACCACACAGCAAAAATCTCAGCACAAAATTAAAATTCAGAACTGTGTCTTATGGTTCATTGTTCTAATTAAACTGTACATGCCAAGAATATTTTGCAACGATTACTCAAGGCCATCAGTTTAGAAGAGTTCTCCGTTGCCAACTGTGAGTCTGCCACTTTGGAATTAAGTTGATACTGGTGGTCTGATTTGTAATTCTCAGTTATGCAAATGAAGCAGACACTTCTAGTACAGATTGGATAAAAATTCCACTCTGGAACCAAGTCTATCTTAAGCACCTGCCCATATATGTATGTAATAAAGGCATATTTTCAAATAAACTCTCTAACTAAATAGCCCAAAATTCCTTATCTTTATGTATTTATTTTGGGAATATTTGGGGACATGAAGGACAAGCAAATCACGTAATTAAAGCTTCCTCTCTATTGCAGAAGTGCCCAGTGGAGAACATGATGATTGACAGAGAACAGGGAAGCGAAGGATGCATGGGAATGAGTAGATTTTAATTTAATTTACAAATTAAAAAATTTTCTCAGATCTAATAAATAAATTGATAATCTTATTGCAAAGGACATTCTTTTTAGGTTGATGGCCAAAACTAGAATGACATTATGGTATCATAAAGGTATAGAATTTTACAGATATAAATGAAATGAAACAAAGTAATCTTGCTTTAGGCAAAGCTGTTTTCTAAATGTCACTGTGATTTGGTGACAATGTTTTTCTCATGACAACTTCAGATCTAGTTAAGAAATTGTAGCTGTAGATCCAGTTATGTTGTCCACTGCTTGCTGTTGAAGCAGGATAAATTTGTATTCCAGATTACTATAAATGCACTGTCCTTTGTTTGAGCAGTTCAGTGTTTTAGATCAGCTTTGGCCACATTCTCTGCCAATGTAAATTGCAGTAACTATATTTTGACTCCATAAGTCGTATCCAAATTTTCACCATTTGGTGCTCAGAAATATTATCAGTGAAGTCGCATTATCCTTACACATTTTTATATCCTGAATTTTCTTTTATTGATGAAGACTGGATAAAATGGACTCATCTTCTTTGCAGTTACAATTATCTCAACTAGAAAATGCTGTAGCTTTCTTGATCCTCCACAATTTCATTCCAAGTGACCTCATTAAGCACCTTGCTTAACATTCTATCCCTATACCTTTTTACCAAGTTGAGTTCAGTCCCATCAGCAATACTTTAAGGGAAATGATTGAAGCACTCACAGCTGATTGTGCTGTAGAAACCAAATCTCTTCTCACAGGAAAGAGGAAGCTTTCCAGACAATGACTACACTTGCAAAGGATCAAAGCTTCCTTGGTAGAGCTACAGATAAAGTCAACATAACACCTTTCCTCCCTAGGACAATTGCCATCATTCCTCTGCCTCCTGCATTTTCACCACCACACAGGAAAAGGTAGGAGTTGAACTACAAAATATTGAAAATATTAAATAGAATAACTGCAATTAGTTAGTGGCTCTCAAAAACCAGCTTATTCAACATTTGCAACTCGTGATCAAATTAAGCTGTACAGAACTGCTTAATCCCTTGGCTGTAAACAATCACCTAAGATATTTAAATTACCTATGTAGATTGCTTTTCTGTCAATCTCTCCTATAAACTGATGGTTGCAGTGACTGAGAAGAAATGTGAGATCTGATGATGCTCCTGTTCTATAACCAGACAGAAGGTTTCTTCCATATTCACTATGCAGTGCAATTATATTTCCTTTGCACAACTGTTACTTATAATTGATTTTACAAACTCATTCTCATTTTTGCAGTGGCTGGACACAGGGAAAAAACAGAAACAACAGAGTCTGGTTTATTGCTTTGTTTTTCCTCAAAGCAAGAAGAAAGAACTTACCAATTTGAGCAGCCTAGACAAGAGGCAATGACAGGTAGGAGCTTCAGCTAGTTAGCAGACAACAAAAAAGTGTAAATACTGTATTTTTACTATTTTCTGAAAAGTTTGCCATTTCAAGGGAGACATGAGTACTGCAAAATTACTTATTTTCCCATTATGTACAAAAAGCAACACAGGATGTACAAGGAGACCGTGTGACAGACAACACAGAAAATAGAAATTTTCAGTTCCCCTTGAAGTTGCTAAACAGAGCTTAACGACTAACTAGCAAAATAAATAACAGAATGCAAAAGCAGACCACTGACAGCATAAACACATTGTTTATGTTTACTCCATTTCAAAGCATCTGCTTTAAAGAAATGGATATAAATTCTACTTCTCCTACCTGTTATCACTAAAATGCAGTGGTGGAGAGTATATTGCAATCCAGCTGATGTCTCAGGTTTTTCAGCTGAGCTGGAACCACAGGTTTCAAAGTATTGTCATTCCAGAGCAAGGCTGGGCATCCCTATTCTCTCTGCATTACCCAAAGAGTGATACAGGCATCCATAGCCCAATCATCCAGAAACTGAAACAGCCCAACCACCTTTTATCTAGTTTTCCAAACAAGTGTGAGAAGCATTCCTTTTTCACACCACTGAAAGATGCCTTTTTGAAAGAACTGTCAGAGCAGACACCTGGCAACCTGGCTGCATTAGAGACCACACTTCACATCACCACTGAGGGGCTGTAAGGAGTTAAACTGTGTTTGAGACAGGAAAATATGATTTTAAGACCACAGAAGGACTTTGCCATGAGATAAGCACTGAATGGAGTGGTGGAGTGGCCTGGCTCCAGGACAGGCACATCCTGGGTAATGCATCCAGATGAGGGTTCCCACTTTGGCAAACTGTGGAGCAGCAATTGCTTCTACACAAATTGCTGGTATCACCTCAACCCTCGTTAGCACCTTAATTCAGGCAGAGGCATCTCTCAATAACAGGATCATAACAGAAGCACCAAACATTACAGAGGTAAAATAACAACACTGCTTTGAGGGGGAAAAAAAAATATTCCCTGGGATTTATCAAAAAATGCAAAACCAAAATTATAGGGAAAAACAAGTAAAAATTAAAAGAAAATCCACAATGGAATAAGTGAAGAATAATACATAATCTGCTTGGTTTGAACTTCTTGTGAAAAGAATTTAGGCAAGGCTGCAAGAGTCAAAAAGGATTACCACTCTTCTGATGCAACACTTATATTTTTACAACTTGAAACTCTGAGAGAGGAAAAAAAGCTCCTGAAGTTTGGAATATGCTTACTGCAGCTACTAAATTTAGACTTTATAAGCACCAAAATCTTCCTAGATTCTGATCTGTATCAGTCCCAAAGTCCTGGGTTAGCACTTGTGCTAAGCAGTGCTGTACTGAAATGGCATTAAAGCTGAAATTCTCCCCCTCAGCACCCAGTTTCCATCAGCAAGCACCCAGGTAGTCACTGTGATGTCAAGAAGCTTTCTCATGTATTTGAGCTCATGTGTAAGAATCTTGCTCAGGTAAGTAGAGTTGCAAGGTACAAGTGAAACAGCTTTGGCACAGACAGGATATTGAAAAGACTCACCTCATAAGCTCATTCAGGCATTTACCAGGAAAAATCTGACTTGATCTTAAGAGTCTGAAGAACTGTCAAATGAACTGTGACATTTAGAATCATAACAAAATCACAGAATACATTTAAGTTGGAAGGTACCTTTAAAGGCCATCTTATCCATCTCCTGCAATAAGCAGGGACTCCTTCAACTACATCAGGTTGCTCAGAGTCCCATCCAACACCCCCTGAATGTTCCCAGGGATGAGGAATCCACAATTTCTCTAGACAACCTGTTCCAGTGTTTAACCACCTCCATTATAAAAACCTTCTTCCTTAGATCCAGTCTGAATTTACCTTCTTTTAGTTTGAAAACATTACCTCAAGTCCTGTCATTTTTCTTATTTATCTGCAAATCTCTCCTAAACTCAGGAAAATATTTCTGACATGAAAAAGAGTTGTCAAATTACTGCTTTTGCTTCATGACATAACAAGATCCATAGCTCTAAGAACACTTTAACAGCAAATAATACCTTTAAATAAAAATCAAAATCAGAAATGTGACAAGAGCTGAAGTACTAATGCACAAACCACCTTTAAACTGGCCAGCTCAGAGGGCTGCATGTTGCCATCACTATTCTGAACTGCAGGGCAGTCACGTCCAAAGAAACTCATCAAATGAAGTACACAACAATCAGCTTAACTTGAAATCTGGTTTAAAAAATGGTGCACCTGAATTTCACTATACTTTCTTCATGCACTAGTAGCTCATGAAAGGTTCTGTATGTTTACAAGTGAACATCACACAGCAGCAGAACATTGTCTGCTCAGGAGCACGTGTGTCTCAGACACTTCTTCTTCCACAGTGCCCCTTGCAGGCTGACCTTTCAGCTCAGAGTTTGCCCAGTCAAGCTGAAGCTGTTTTAAAGCATAACATGGAATTCCCTGGACCATGCTTCCTCATAAGAACTTCAAAGGGAACTGAGGATTGCTTATGCCATTGCTCTGTGCCAGCAGCTGATTTATTTATTCAGATAGGAAGGACTAAAATTAGGGTTCTGTAAGCAGAATTCACTGTTTAAAATGTTCCCATTGTTTTAGCATCTGGGTACCTTTGAGAACAACTGACTGATGTATCACTATGGCAACACAAAGAGGCCTCAATAACTTGAACTACTGAGACAGCAAGAGGTTTTTAAGTCTTTTATTTCTACAAAATAGAGCAAAGTTAATGCAACACCCTAGACAGCATCAAGGGCTGAGAAGACAGAGTATGGCAGAGCTCACATTTCTTGGTTTTCACCCTGACATCACACTGACCATGCATTTCTCTGCCTCAGTGTCTGCTGTGGAGTGGAAAGACAAAAACCACAAAGGCATGCTCTTCCCCTTGCCAAATTCATTCCTGGTGAATAACTGAGGTAGGGATTCTGCCCAGTGCACAAGCAACGAGTCAGCAATTACCTGGGTACCACTATGAAATTACTCCCTGATGAAATCATTTCAGCTTCCAAGAAAAAATACAGGGAGGGAAAAAAAAATTGGCCCTTTACTCCTGCAATCCTGATAAGATCTAATCATGGACACTTAAAGTCTCGTTAAGATTTGCTGCTACCACTTCTGGCACCATTTGCTGCTTACAAGAAAAAATACATTAAGCAAATACATTATTTAAAGCCACTAAACAGTTTCTTTCTAAAACAAAATAACATCATTAATCAAACTGACCAGTCTTCACAGCTTCTTGTGTCCTGTGTCCTGCATGTCTTGGATATAATTTTACTGTGGCATACAAGATAATTATTCTTAGCTATTTGTAACTGGTTAACGTTTTATTATCATTAATATGCCTTTTATCTGGTTTGGATTACACNTTTTTTTCTCTGACCAGTCTTCACAGCTTCTTGTGTCCTGTGTCCTGCATGTCTTGGATATAATTTTACTGTGGCATACAAGATAATTATTCTTAGCTATTTGTAACTGGTTAACGTTTTATTATCATTAATATGCCTTTTATCTGGTTTGGATTACACAATTTCTTATATAGTTTTAGAAAGCATTAGTTATTCAAAACAAACTCTGTCCCTGTAGGGCCTGCAAGCAAAAACTTCTCCCTACAGAACCTTGATGCCTGGCCACTGCTCAGCCCTCTGTGATATGCACAATTTTTGGACATGCAAGTCAAAGCCATAGAGCTACACAAAGACAAGCATAAAATCCAAAGCATCAATGTTTTTTCCCCACACATAGTGAGTATCAATAACTATAATCCACACATGCAGACCAGCTCAAACATGGAGTCTGCATTCCAGTCAATGGAATTCCACCAAGGGCATGTCTGCATTGGAGACACATGACACAGGAATGTACTTAGACACAGGAATTAGGATCTGTTTTGCTTCCATTATCTGGATATGAAGAAAACTATCTGCATGTAGAAAGCACAGCGTGAAATGCAAGATCAGTATGCTGATGTTTCATTCACAATGCTGGAGATTTTCTGGAAGCAGTATGCTTTCACCTCCTTGCAATTACTTTGAAAGTTTCTACAAAATTTACTGAATTCCAGTTGCAAGTCTTTTCTAGCAAGATGGTTCTGTTTAATTTCCTATATACTTGTCAAAAATGTTGGCTTAAATACACTTCTACACTGATACAGTTTCATATGGAGAAGTTCAAATATGTTTAAACTGTTTAAGCACAAGGTGGCTTCGCATCAAAAAATTCCAGAGCCACAGGTCATATTTTTAAACATGAGTATTGGAAGAGGAGCAGAGGTTAGAGCTACAGTTTCTAAGACCTCTGAGTGTTCAGGAGAAGTTATGTCTGTGTTCTTACAAGATAACACTAATCAGGCTGTAAAAAGTAATAAAAATAAAAACCCAAACACACCAAAAATCTAGGAGGTGGATTCATTCAGCATATGCTAAACAGATATCAGAGTTTCCTAATTTGAATTCATAAGGGATTATTAAATGCTGAATCTCATCATAGTAGATGAAAAAGCCCATCAAGCAACAGTGCAGGTTTCCCTTTTAGTGAAGACAAGAAAAAATGTTCTATGCTGCTTTGAACTAACCAGAAAGATTATTCTGGATTTCAGCACAGTATTTTACAGCCCACTGCCTTTCCAATCTCTTGGTACTCAGAGAGCCACACAACTGAGCCACTACAACAATGAGATGCTCACAGCATTTCAAACACAAGGCCATTGCTGTGCTACCCAGACAACAGGTAATGTACCGTGGTAAATTTTAAGTACAGGTAGCCTAGATGAAATGGGTTTATCACCACATTGAAAAAGATACCACAGTCAG
Organism: Notiomystis cincta; assembly: GCA_013398075.1. Classification (NCBI taxonomy): domain Eukaryota; kingdom Metazoa; phylum Chordata; class Aves; order Passeriformes; family Notiomystidae; genus Notiomystis; species Notiomystis cincta. The sequence goes on along the minus strand of VZRX01006595.1, from coordinate 130,644 downwards.
ATACAGACTTAAACCATAGATCTGTAACAAGATCACAACCCATCTAATCTACTCTAATCCACCAGCAGTGTTTTGGATGTTTCAGGAGTTCTTGGGGATTTGAGGGAATGTTTTAATTTTCTTATAGTAATAGGCATGCAAGCCAGGACTCCACAGACAAGTTCAAAGACTAACTTGTAATGCCAAGAGAAGCAGAAAACTAAACATAAATGGTAAGTATAGCAATGATGTTATCCACTGTCATGTTTATTAATACCTTTCAAACTTTAAAAGGCACAGACCCCAAGTTTGTGTTGTGATAAAGCCTTATAATTGTGTTTTCTTTCTTTTCATGCAAACAAAAGTATTTTTAATCTCCAAGGACTCAATCATTAAGAAATAACCATCCTGCCTGGTATTGCAAGGCAAATGTTACTGCACATTCTGTGGTTATGATTCTCATCTAATGCAAATATCAAAATACAGTCTAATTAAGCAGACAATTTCCCTGGGAGAAGAACACTACCATGCTTTTGAAGATGTCATCATATCTTGTATCACAGAGGTAAAATGGTCAATGGAAAATACTGAAATACCCCTGATGAGCTGAGCATTTACAAATCACCTTCTTTATAAAAATCAACTACTTACAAGAATGAAAGGACTATTTAAACAAAAAGAAAAAAAAAATCTTATCAAACCTGTTAAAAAGTCAGTTTCTCAAATTACAAATGCCCATTCCCTCTATATATGTCATTACTGAAAGTCTTGGGAAAAAATCTAGGCTAATGAAGAAAAGTAGCAGCTTAGCCTCAGGCCAGTTTCTACTTTTGGAAACACCTATGAAAGCCCTGATGAAAGAGAAAGGAGGGTGTACATATCCACATGAAGGAATCTGGCCTGGTGTTTAAACTGCACTGGTAAAAGATGATGTTATTTGAATAACTCACTGTTTGGACACATCAGGCATTATCATCTGCTCTTTTTTCCTTGTATCCACTGTCGTCTCCACAGGGGTAAGCACCACAGCAGCACAAGACACTATCGACTGGTAGGAGTCTTCCCGGCACACTGCAAAGATAAAAAGTATCTGTTAAACAGTGAACTCGGTCTGCACTTCAAAGGAAAAAAAAATCGATTCATACTGCGGAAAACACAAATGCAAATAATTAATCAGGCTTCACTGTGGGCACATGCAATGAAAATGTCATTGTTTTCCCATTTCCTACCGTGCTGACTTTGCACTTTTTTTGCCTTTTACTAATCATTCACTAAGTTTTACCTAGCATAAGATTTGCTGTCAGTCTACTCTAGCTCATTGGTGGGTCTGAGTCCTACAAAGACTCATATTTCAGAAATCAGAATATGATTCACTTCTTAGTTCTTTTTCATCACAGACTGAAAATAAGGGTGAAAATAATGGCTGGTTTCCAGGCAAACCTCCCACCTTCAAAAATTTCATACTTTGTAAGAAAATAGATTTGAGAAACTCTAATTAGTGATTTATTTTTCACCTTTAACTGTTATGACTCACTTTACTCCAAAAAGGCCAAATCCAAATGGTCTAGAAGTGATATCTGATATATTGACTCATGCTTTCTTTTAATAAAAATTATATCTGTATTACTGTGCTGAATGTTACAACTTAGTATTTAGAGCTAGAAGAATGATCACGCATTTCAGCTGCGAGTTTGGCTCAATTAGCACTAATAAATGAAAATCCAAAAGTTTCTCACCTCTAGACAATTATATATGTTACAAGTCATACATGTTCTTAAATTCTAAATTTTAGGAGTCACTAGTAATTCAGCCTTTAGCAGTGACCACTCCTACTGCTGTTGAAGCTATAGATTTCCTTTACAGCCAAGGTATATCTTTCTGAAACAAATGAAAGCTGGAACTAAGATTTATTTTCATTGACCAAAGCATGACAGCTTCTTATATTACATTTGGTACTATAATGTGTTATATATAAGCAAGAAGAAATGTGGTGGCCTATCTTTAACCAGAAGGACACGCAGTATTTTATAACAAACAGAACTGTTTCATAGAGTGCACACATGCACACACATCCAATAACACAGCCTGTAAAACCAGTATGACTGTGGCAAATTCTCAGCAATTCAAAACCAGAAACAACATGTTTTACAAGTTCATGCATTTATGCAAGATTGGTACAGCTGGGAACATTGAACTGTGACATTTATTTATTATTATTCCATTCTCCACAATCATGCACCTCCTTATTGCCCACAGACAACACACCTTTGGCACAGCCTATGCTCCCCTTACAAAAGAAGCAAAACTGGAGTCAAACCTCCCCCATATTGATCTGAGTGGGTCAAGAACAGCTAATTGTGCCATTTTACTCTGAGGGCACGAATTACCTTCAGCCCAAACTCAGCACACACCATCAGGACACGCTGGTGCTCCACAAACACCCTGAAACACTAACATGAACAGGTCAGGTCAGGGCTGGATATTTCTATAGAAGTCTCTTTTGCTTTCTGAGCAGTTCTGAGCCATTCAGCAAGCAGCACAAATGGCTGGAGCACAGGCAGCTCTGTCAGGAAGGGCATCTTTTCGGGGAGGGCTGTAATTACATTAAATCCATGTGATGTTCTCCAGCATGTTCATGTTTGTGTTTTAAATATTAATGTGCACACTGTGCTGAGTGACTAAGGCACCTAAGATGACCAGGACTGAAACCTTACCTTCCTTTTTGCTTTGGAATCACCATTACTCAATTGTCACTATCATAGACACACATCTCCAAAGGATGGTCATACACAAAGAGAATTTGCTATATTCACCACATGCTTGCAAGGAGGATTTATGTTATAGCTTGACGAACAACAGATTAAGATGAAACTAATGCAAAATACATTGAGCTAAAGAGACAACATAAGAAAAACGGAATTTTAGGTGATTTTACACCCTCCTATACTATGCACAACCAGCAGACCATCTACTAGCAGGATTCTGCTTGTTAGGCACCAAGTAACTTACAAAACAGTATTTTCTCATTACAACAAGCAACTGAATATGTGCAAATAAGAACATTTATGTCTCTTTTTCTCTTTATTTACAGTAAAAGAATTGCAAAATAATAGAGTTGTCATAGTGCACTACTGATATTCAGTACCTGAATTTTAACCAGACCCACTGATAAAACAGGGAGCATAAAAGGAGAAGCAAATACATATTTTTCTTCAGGAGACCTGTCGTACCACTTGAATATCAAGTTATTATTTCAGAACTCATAAAAGGTCTGGTGACAAGAATCACAGGGGAGGGTTTGCCCTAGATCAGGCATTGCCCATCAGAGCAGTTACACAGAAAGATAAAAGAGGGAATCACGAGTAACAAAGAAGACACTGCAAGTTTCCCACCCTTTACAGAAATTTCACGAATGAATAAAACTGTAAGATTGCTTTAGTTTAATAATTAATGCTATACAGGAGTTATATAATCCCCTAATTTACAGCTGAAGACAAACCCAGTGGTCATGCAGTGACTGGAGCTCATGGAATTTATTATTCCCCCATTCCTGACATCAATACTCTTTGGTCTCGCTTGTGAAAACCACTACAATTCCTCTTTTTTATCTCAAGTCTCTGTGCACAGTCATAAGTCATTATGGGACAGTATAATTAACTAAAATGTCATGAAATACTAATGGCACAACAGCAAGTAATTTTCACCTGCTGGAGTGTATGCTCTTACTATCTGTTCATAACTTGCATTAAAATAATGAGCACAAGCTTGACTGTGGACTCTCAACTTTAACACTGATGGGGATGGGCACTACTTTACTTAAGACTGTTTGCATTTTACATTCCAAACTCAACTCTTAAGTGTAGCTTCATTTCTACAGCTTCATTTTTTAATCTTCAAGTGGCTTACATTAGCCCAGAAGAGACCATTCATGATGTCTACATGCTGTACTCTTTATGAATCAAAATCTGTTCAAACCTCAAAATATCACAACCATCAGAAAAACAATTACTCTAAGAGACGGCTCCTTTTAATCATAAAGCCTCTCATGTGTCCAATGTGTTCATTAACATCCAGCAAGAACTTAAACATTTAGCCTTCCCACATGAATTGGAAGGAAAGCAGAAATTTTCAGTCATCTGAGTTAGTGTTTGGCAAAGCCATCAATGTAATCAGCTGGCTCAGCCTACTACACTATTCCTGATGCATACGTGCAGAACAGTAGAAAAAACTGTACAAGTTATCAATAACAAAGGGAACAATCAGCCAATTTTATATTACCTGTAGCAGTTTTTTTAAGAAACTAACACTTAGTATCTCAGAATGTGTTATACACTGAATACCTTCAGGAAAAAAAAAAAAAAATAAGAAGCCATTTGCATGCAAGTGAGATGATATTTTTCAGTCCTTTATTCACAATTCAACCATTACATGAACAAGCTAATAACTGTAGTGAAATAACACAACTGAAGGAACATCTTTACTATGTGTTATCATTAAAGAAACATATTTTTCTTAGTGAAACAAAAGACACTACCTACCAATTACAAGTCATGTAGAGAAGAACTCTACAGAAAGGGAAAACAAACAGTCTGTCTAACTTCACAGACTACTATTATAAAAGATCTGTACTACTTTTCAAGCTGCACAGTTTCTCCCCAGATCCTTCGGTTTAATGATGCATGCAGCTTGTTTTCTTCCATTGCCAAGTGTTTTAAAAGTACCCCATATATTTGTCACTAGGTGTGCTGGCTAGGATTTACTCTAGCTGGTTTAAGGAGTCCCAGAACATCATTCACTATCAAAACAGATCTTTACATCTGGAGAAGAAAAACATTAGCTTTTTTTTTTTTTTTCTGTTTCTTTCAAGAACAATGAGAATGACTAATTAAACATTTTTCTTCTACTTGGAGCCAACCAGTGAAGAATTTTTAATTCCCTAAATAGTAGGACAGTAGGAAGCCTTCAACAGCTACTGAATTGAATGTCTCTCTCCAGAGAATAGAAAGATTTTTAAGCTCTAGGGATGTCATTTACATCATCTATTTCAAACACTTAATTGTACATGCTTCCTCCCCTTTTTTTAATTGAAGAGAAAGAAAATCTGGTTATCACTGCTTGCTATCAGAAAAAAGTCTCCCTTGACACAAGATAGAAGATGAAATTAGCAACAAGTACTACCTGCTTAGAGAAAACAGAAGGGAAATGTTCATATGCAGTGTGCAATGAAGCATAAGGGAATCATGACACAGGGACATGAAAACAGTGATGTATTTCTGGATTTCAGAAATCTGGGCACTTATACTGACAATTCAAAGTGTTTACATTTATGCCTATGAAGTTTAAAATTATCAGCTCTCAACATTCAAGAGACAGATCAAGTCTGGAAACAGATGCTGTTTTATACCAAAAACCCTTCTGCTTTGGTAAAAAACTAAGCAAGCAGCCAGAAGCATGGAAGGCTTTAAATGCTTTACCCTGAAATATCAGTCAGCTGCCACTGTAGGAGACAGGGGACTAGAGGATGTGAGAGCAACATCTGGATCCCAAGTATCCAAACCCATATCCCTTTTACTGCAGAAGGCCAGATGTCATGTTTTAATAACCATGGAGCACCAATTCTCAGTGCAGGCACTGAGAACATTTTGGCACATGGTTTTCTGAATACCTCTGTGCCATGAAAAGGCTCAGGAAACGAGCCACCCTCTGAGGTGCTCTGAGCAAAGGACAAGGAAGAGCTGAAAAATATGTAACCCTTATACAGATCCTTCAGACAAAGGGAAACTCAGGACAAATAACTGTTACACTTAAACCAGAGATTTTGCTAAAACAAATCCCAAACCCCAAACACACCAACCAATCAAAAAGGGAGAGTGGATACACTGTGAATTCCTTTGGTAAATAAGAACAAGTGAAGAGATGAGGAAAGAAAAAGAACATTTAAAACACACAACTCAAGTTATTTTGCTGGGAAAGCTGTTGACATTAGAAATAGCATATAGGAGAGGATCTTGAAATCCAGTCTATTAATTCTGGTAGGTCCAGGAAGAACTGTGATTAACCACCATGCTAATCCCTTCCTGACTGCACAAATATGTCCTCTGATAGTCCTGGGCCACTCAGAGAGCTCAGAAAAGAACCAAGGCTCTGATTTGTCTCTCCATCAAGCCCAAATATCACCTGCATGAAACACTTCAGCAAAACCAAGGGTATGAATTCAGTTCCATACCCTCTTTCTCAGCCATAGAAATACAATAAAGTCTTTTACTATTTTGTTATTAAACCCTAAAGCCTGAGGAGACTTTCAGTCTCTTTAAAGCAACACAAAAGGTCAAGGTACTTTATGTGAAAGCTATTTTTGCGCATCTACTTATATTAAAAAAAAAAAAGCCTAATATTAAAAAATAATAATAAAAAGGACTAATTTTCCTGCTGCTTGATCCTAGATTTGATGATGGTCTTTGGAGAAAAAAGGAAACTAAATGGATCTCTATCTTTTATTAGTTCAACAGTTATTCTAGGGCCTCTTGTCCCTTAGAAACAGCTACATTTCACAAGATTGGCCAAGTGAATACTTAAGAGAATGAGTGTATATGCTCACAGTCCCCAAAGAGTTTGCTGTAATAATTTTGCAATAAAACCACAGGCTTGATTCTTAAACACAACACAGTCACAATCAGAAATTTTGTAATAGCAACAATTACAGGCCCATTATGGGCAAATGAATTCCTTTCTATCAGGTTCTTATGTTTCATGGCTCTTTTAGAGTATTCACAAAGGCTGCACACACAGATCTGCTTTGTGCTATCTACACTGGCACACAAACATGAAGGGTACATAATGTGGCCTTAAGCAGGAGCCAGGGAATTCCTCTCACACACCAGCAGTTCTGCAGTGATTTTCTGCACCCTTGCTTTTGTACCCTAAGGTTGTTTGTTGTCACAAGCCACTGGGATAACACAGTAAGAGCCACAAGTGAAATTTGGGTGTGGTGACTTGTACTCCCATGCATAAGAAATTAAACTGCAATATTTCAATGCTCATGCCTAATGGAATGCTGAATGAAAGGGTATGCCCTGGTCACCTAAGCACCCTACATGGTAAGGACATGGTAAGTGAGGGAAACACCAATTCCTAAAATAATCACCTGGATAACGACAAAACTGATGACCCACTTCTTGCACATTTTATGTTAACAGCACTGTACTGAGAGAATGACTGTAGTTTGGCCTCTCTTCAGACACAAAAAATTCCTCTGGGTAGCACCTTAACTCCTGATCAGTTTTCCCAAGCAGCCTCTCCCAGATTACAGTGACTTGCAGACTTTTTTCTACAACGTGGTGATGCCTGTATTAACTAATCCCTCAAGGATTTTATGAATTTTTTCAGTTACTTATGTTCTTGCATAAACTTGTAGCATCCACAACGTCCTGTAGACTTCCAAAGCTGAATATAGATTACGTGGAAAAAATATTCCTATCAGTCCACTTTAAACTTGCCACTAGCTTGTTTCATCTGACTCCTTCAGTTTTAGTCTTGGAAAAGACAATGCACAATTCCCCCTTCACCTTCCACTCTGGATTTTACTGATTTCTTTTGGATACTTAGCTAGTCATTTCTTTTACAGGCTGCAATATCTGCACTTGTTCCTGTTTAAAACCTGGTCCATAGCTCTGGCCACCCTGCTGACCTCTCCACAACCAACCATTCCTTGCTGTAGTTCCTGCAATGATAGATCACTGTAGCAAGGCCAGGAGAAACTGTAACTGCATTCACAGAAAATTAAGTAGGTTCCTTTTTCAGCTGTAACTACTGTACACCTAAAACGTTCTAAGTACATCTATTTGTGCTCGAGGCTGCTTCTGAGATACTTTCTTATTCACAGTGAACTACTTAAAGCAAATATTGTTCCAAGCAGCCTACACAGGAATTGAAAAATCAGCCTTTAAAACTAAAAATATATTCTGTATCCAGTAGGTAGATATCGCTTCTCTATGTCAAAAAGCATCGGTTCAGTGTTAACAGAACTTTCAAAATAACAACTAACTTTCATTAACTTTTGGCAACACTATCAGTTAGGATGATGTCACACACTTGTATTTTTAGCCCTCTAGTCTACGACTTGTTTTGTGACACAAGCATGAATAAGAACTGTGTGCATAAATACACAACTGTGTGAGGGAAAGATTATAATGAAAGACTAATGATCTGAATCCCATCAATCATATCTGACCCTGCCAAATTCCAGAAAGTCTTACAACTGAACAGTATGAGTATCTATTAGAATAAAAAGTGAAGGCTTAAGTCATTTGGTCTAGGATGTGTGATGGTAATCATCATGTGGGCCAAAGAAGTGCATCAGCTTATTCCTACAGAGGCTTTGAAGATAACTGGTAAATTAACTTACCACGGAACACAGCTGCAGGTGGGTTCACGGGGGAAACGAGGCTCACCCAGACTTCCCCTTCTGGTAGCCTCTGCCATTCTTGGCAAGGTGCCTCCATGGGTATAAAGAAAGAAAAACACCACAGGTCCTGGGTGATGGAAGGAAACAGAACAGCCCAAAACTCCAGTTTTCCAGTAAGAATGGCACTGAAAGTGCCAGTTTTAGGTGCAAGCATAAAGCCGTGCCCTGGTAATAGCCATAAGGTACCAGAAACTGGAGAACCTTTATCTCTCTTCCTACAGGACATGGAGGAAATCCCAAGAGGGATGCCACCAGCCACAAGAGCCAGCTGCCTCCAAGTTCCTTTTTCAGCCAAGAGAAGAATAATAGTTTTAGTTCTGCTTTTGATCACATTTGGGTTTCTATTTATGCTATGTGATGCCTTCCAGAAAAGAAGAGAAACAGGAGTGACTGTGACACTGGCATCTTAAAAGAAGGAATATAAAAAGGCCTGCAGGGCATTTCTGTAGGCATAATACAATCCCCTGAAGGAATGACTACTCTAACAACAATATCCTCGACTGTCACTCACTGCAAGTAAAACTGTCAAAACTCAATAGCAACTCTTTTCAGGAGCACAGTCTCCTAGCTTTAACTATTATTCTTGGCCTAGCTGAAATAAAGACTGACAGGCAAGCAAGATTAATTTATTGTGGTTTGTACTGAATGGCTGGAATCACGAGAAATTTATTTAAGCAATTAATACATAGATAAACATCCAAAAGTACAGTTTTCCCAAGAGAAATTATTAAATAAAATCACAACATCAGGTTTCCTTTCAGATTCTAACAAGAAAAGCTCACCAGGAAAATTACAGGAGTATTTCTGTTTTGCAGGAGTATGAGGCTATTTGGCTTTCTGTGATAGCCATGCTGGCAGATACTGGCAGGAGCACCAGGTACAGCTGCTGGTAGAGCTGTACCTCTTTTCAGCTGCAGAATGACAGCCTTTGTCAATCAAGGGACAAGCAACGCAGTGATCAGTCCCTACAGCAGCACATTGGTCATAGCCATGCCAGACTCATTCCCTCCTCCACAGAAGTCACTCACATACCAAATATTAGAAATTTATACCAGACGTTGAAACAAACAGAGGATCCATACCAAAGATCTCATTCTTTTCTCAGGAAACATATTTTTTTATTTCTTATAAAATGCAAACCATTTCTTTTATACCTTTGCTGTCTTTAAGGCAACACACTCATAGAGGAGAGCAAATTCATCCCAAGTGTCTCTGCAGTCATTTAACAATCCTGCAAAGGAGCATGCACAAGCAAGCAGCTGGCTACTGCTCCAGCTGACTGCTCCAGTGTAAGCACAAAGCAGAGGAGAAATGAGGGAAGCAGGTAGGTCATCACCCACAGCCTTACCACTCAGTACTCCAGCAGCAAAGGGACAGGCCAGCCTGAGCTGCTAGTGACAGACCTCTGAACTGAGAGGGGATGTGGAGAGGCTTCAAGGAGGAGCAGGTTGAAGCAAGGGATCAGACAGAATACCCAACATCTTCCTCCTGTGGGCACCTATGGCAGGCACCCACTAAACCTGGGGGCGAAGGAAGAGCACTTGTGTGTTCAGAGGGCTGCCAGGTGAAGGCTCTTCACAGCTGCATTGAGACAGCAAACAAAAAATGGACTCCAGAAGATAAATCAGTACAGCAACTTCCTAGGCTGTTCTCACAGCTTTTCATACAATACCAGGGAAATCATGTTCACAAGTTGGCTAGGTGCAAGAAAGCTTAGTGGCAGCTGTGGAATGATACAAAGCCTCCCATGCCACAAAGAAAAGTGGGAAAGAGAACACTATTTGATGTACCTGCAGTTTTAAAAGTCTGCCCATTTGCACAGCTTGCAGATTTTACTGTGCTTTGTGCTTGCTGCACATGATTTACTAGATTTCAAGGCCAAATGAAACTAGTGGGATCATCTGATCTGACATGCGGCACAGGCATATCCTGTGGTTCTTCCAAAAGTTCGATATTATAGTTCTGATGCGAAATTTTGAAGAGTACAGGTCACTGCTATGCCAGATTTGTAAGTGATCTGAGAAGTTCTTCCAATTAATGGTCAAAATAACAGCATAATTTTTCCAATTGATTTTCAGAAGTACAGACTTCTAGCCATACATCTATGCTGCAGATAAAGCATATGCCAAGTAATATATATGCATCTTTCTGAGAAGCAATAAAACAATCGATCACTATGCTGATGCCTTCTCATACTTTCTCTAAAAGTCTCAACTATTCTAAAAAAACCCTCCAAATTCACTAGGGCTTGAAATTCAACTAAGTTTTGAGAGCAATATATTTTACCTTAAAGACAAATAAATTGAAACAGGAATAGATTGTGCTTGGCAAAAATGGTCAGGATCAAAATGACAGGCATGTGAGACAAGCTCAGTAACCCTGAAGAGCTATTAAACCATATGATTATAACAAACACTGTTTAAATGGAGCCACATGTAGGATTACAACCCTAGAAAGAATGCAGACTATCCCTATGCCTCTGAAGTAGAGCAAATCAGCAACTCAGTGTGCTTCCACTGCAAAAATGTCCAATATAAGCCTTGGCTATATGAACGTGGAATGAGTGTCTTTGAAGTCACTGAAGTCAGGCTCAACTCAGTTACCATTTCAACTTCTTAAAAGTATGGCTGAAAGATACAGTACACTGAATGTGATCCTGTATGGGTGAAAATTCTAAGCAGAAGTCAAATTGTAGCATTAAAAGCAATTAAACTATTGGGGAAAAAACCCTGCACACACAAAACAAAAGTGGTGACTGTCTGTCTACAGACATTTAAATTAAGATTAAAACTAAGATGTGTGTTTGCCAAGTATATATTTTAAAGTTGCATAGCACAACTTGGCAAAGTATAATCACCTTGCTATTTGGGAGGCTGGACTTGACCAACTGAGGTCCCCATCTGTTAGAGTCACAGAAGCTGGTTGTTCCAAGTCACACTTCAAGGGTGTGACGTAGATGCTCCAGTTGTAGTGACCTGTAAGCCAGTGGTTTTAATTATATAAGCAGTCACGGCAAGCAAAATGGCATTAGCATGTACAGAAGCATTCTGGAGGCTGTTTCCTTTAAAAAAGTTACCTAAACCATTTTCCTCTTGCCCTAATTTTCAAATCTGATATTGATTTTTACACTGCAGCCCCACAGAACTCAATGGAGTGAAAGAAGAATCATGTATCAGAAAATGAGATAGAAAACTATATGGGTTTAATTTCTTCAAAACATATTTTCCTCTGCATAGGTAATAACTCTGCATAACATGCAGATGCCTGTTAATTGACCATGTACAGGCACTCACATGAAAATGTCTGAAAAACTTCAGACCAGACCACCACAGGACAATGATGCATCATTCATACAGACTGATGCTGCAAACAGAATAACCAGACCTCAGTGGTCTCCACTCAGGCCTGTATCAGATTTGCTATAACCTCATTAAACATCAAAAAAAGAATTATCAATGAGGAGTAATTCCAATTCCTAACATGAATCAAATAAAAATTTTACTTGCAAAGAAATTCAGTTGCTTCTCTTCGTGTTATGGGTGAAGTTGTCCACAGAAGGCAGTCATACAAACATTTGTAGCAATGCAACAGCTAAAGACAAGCCAAGCCATTAGAAATTCATCAGTTTCTGTTCACATTCTCATACCAAATGCAACGCAAAGACTGAACAAAGTCAGTTTTCTTTTAGTGACAAACAACAATTTGGAGATTAGATAATAAGAAAATAAACATTTGCATATTATCCCTCAACTTTGAATTAAACACCTTTCCTCTGGTTTTGGCTCTGAAAAGGAGAGAGTGCCATTTAGTGGCCAGGTAGATTCGCTGCACTTTTCAAACTGAATGCAGTAGTGCACACTGACAATATTAGCACAGGAATTGCAAATGCTGAGCATTGGCGCCATCATTAATGCTGTTTTCACTTGAGGAAATACTGTAAATGTTTTTTGGAAAAGTATGATGTTTTATTTAAAGCATGATTTAGAACCTGCACTAAATCCTTCTGTCTCGTCTCCCTCGACAGCAAAGAACTACAAGCTTTTCCTCCTGCTCTCCACCAAGTGATGAACTAGGCTCTAAATTTTATGAATACAGAAGAGGATACTGGGAAATTCTGCAGGAGATGGCAGGAAGGTAACTCAAAAACCTGTTCCACATGAAAAGTCATTATGTTCTAAACCAGCAGAAGATGTACAGAATATAGGAGTAGAATCTGCATTACTGATTTTCACTGAATAACACTCCAGCTGAAGATAAAAATTCAATGGCCAGATTCACCTGGAACTTTCTCTGGATTCACCAACCTCAGAAGTTCTGAATGCAAGGTGAACTGGTTAAACAGAAGCAACAAGATGAAAGCTCAATTCTCAAACAGCACCATTTGTCAAAGCAGATGAAGAGTGTTCATGAATATGGAAGACTGATTGGGCATCTGTGAATCCAGCAAAATCTGGCCTAATGACTATTTAAATAGTGACAGCACATTCACAGCCCCACGTTCCACTTTCCCTTGAGAAATCTTCAATCTTTACTTCAGATGTCATGCCAGAGGCATCCAAGGAACCAGTCAAGTACAACAGATCCTGCTGAAAGTTAGCAGAGTGCAAGTGGATCAGATTTCTAGACGTACCTAAAAATTAAGATAAACCACTTTTTTCCTAATCCACAGTGACTCCAGAGTGATCTTTTACCTACAACTGCCTATCAGGGGATGTGGTCTCAGCTACAACCATGACTCTTCACCACTTGCTTCCAAGGGACTCTCCTTTAGTGCATATTTATACGGCTTGCTCCTAAAGAGTGACACACATTAACATATGCACAAAGAAGTCCAGGCTCTAGAAAGGTTGGAACCTACAGAGAGAATCAGAACAAATTGGCTCCAAAGTTTCTAAAACATAGAGCACTCAATGGCCCGGCTCCATTCTCATCCAAATGTCAACAGCCATCCCCTGCACAACGTAATTTAAAATCCTGGCACTCACTGGAAGGAGTCCCACGAATTTCAAGAATCCTCCAGACACCAGGGCACAAAGGTTACCCTTGTCTCTTTGAAGGGAGGGTGACTAATGGGATCTTCAGTATGCACAGCACTTCCTTGCATTTTGGAGCACATGGCCACTGTC
>VZRX01006595.1:35171-115160 GCA_013398075.1 Notiomystis cincta | reverse complement strand
AAAAAAGCACACTGAAAAGGTGTATACAGAGTGTATCCAAAGTAAAACCTTATGTAAAGTCCAGGACACAGCTGATGTGCTCAGCAGCTGTTCTCAGTAGGAGTTTCCCACACCTCAATTAAGGACTGTAATATGAAGATGTAGAGCCTACTGTGGCACTTCAGCATCCATGAGATCCTGCTGATGTACAGAGACTGTACAGTCAATCACTACACATACTGAGCTCTGTTCTCTCTTCCTGGGTTGTGGAATATCTAACTTCCCATGAATATAAACAGAACAAAGAAATATTTCTAACTTAACTTATCAAAACCAAACTGACATTTACAACAGAGAAATGTATGTGGGCAATCTCCACGTTCTGCCCTGATGACACATTGAAAGCAAGGGAAGTAGCAACCATCTGAGGTTTTATACTTTCTCACAGGACAATGAAACACCACAAGTTTCTGGGCCAAGACACTACTACTACTAAAAGCAATATGGTCACAAGCATCTGGAGGGCACTCAGTCAGACAGGTACATCCCCAGTGACATGTCCTTGAAAGGTAGAAAAACTCTGCCATCTTGTTGGGTTTTTTGGGTAACATACACCAATACTTACACAATGTCTCCTAAACAAGTACAAATAAAACTGCAAGGAATTATGAACTGATGTGAAAGAGAAAGGGTTCCCTTGATAGGCTCCACAGGAAATGTCTCAACTAACCATAACTGAAGAAACTTCTGCATTAGTACTGCCTTCCAGCCTCCAGCTTCTTGCCTTGAAATCTCAAGAGAACAGTTTTGGCTTGCAGACCAACGAAAGGAAAGGCAGACAACCTTTACATCCTGCCTAGTCACCATAAGGCATGAAAAAAATGCTGTTTTTTTAAGGTCAGAAATCGTATTTTTTCCCCTTTTTAAAAAAAGTGCATTTATTCAGGTACTCACACAGAGACTCACAAGTGTTAGTTTACTCACACTAAAAGAAAAAATTGAACACTACCAGACTTATCCCAGCAGAAATCCCAGAGGACAAGGAGGACTGAAAGGGACCATGAGCCCCACCACAAGCTGCAGTGGTGCTCTAGGAGGGAAGGTTCCCAGGGGTAGGTTAAAGTCCTACTCTCTGACTAAGATTTCCACGCTGACAGAGTATCTGACCAGCAAAATTACTGCTGAAGTCAAAAAGCATTTTGGTTCACGAAGAGGAAAAAATACAGTCACACCTTAAATGTCAATTGCTTTTAAAATCTTTCCAATGTCTAAATTTCTTATGGACTTCAGATACAGGCCATTGCCTTCCTGATGGAGGGAGTGCATGTACCATGAACACTCTACACTGTAAAAATACCCTACTGGGAGGCTTTATGCAGAGGAATAAGCAGGGCCATGACCCTGATATTTAATGGGAACAGTGGCAGAGGCAGACTTTGTAGAAGGATTTGCTGTTTAAGAATCTGATTAACCTTCATTAATTAGGTACTGCATAGAGAGTGATTACCATTCAAATTCTCAGTACCTTGTGTTGATTTTACAGCGATAGGAGTAAATGTAATTTCTCTAGATGAAATATTCTTTTTGGTTTTTGTTCTCATTGGTGTGGCTTGTTAGGCAGACTGCTAAACATGTGAAAACACAGTCTCTGCAGATGTAATTACCTTCTTACCAGGTTGCTAATTACTGCTGAAATTACCAGTGTCATATAAGATTTTAAAATAATTATATAAGATACAGGTAAAGATTAAATTTACTGGCACGTAAGCAAATAAACACTATCAGAAATATTCTGCCTACAACACACTCTTTGTGTCTAAGGTCACAGCTCAGGACCACAAACTGTCCCACCAACAGTTTTGGAATTCACTGCATCAAAGACACAGGAACAACAATTTTGGTGGAAGGGCTAGAGAAGAGGTGGAGATGAGGATGCAGAAGGATAAAATACAATTTTTCCATATTCCACCATGTATCAGAAAATCAAGCTGAACTAATCTTCCCTAAGAATTGCTTAAGAATACTATGAGGGTACAGAAAGTTATACAAGAGATGAATTTGGCATTTTGTGCTGCCATTTTCTTTGTGGTTTTGAGTAAAAAAAGTTTTGAGCATATGCCATATTATAATAGAAATATATTAATTTCTGCAAGATCTTTTCTACAAGAAGATGAGCTTCTCTTCTCTGTTGCTAAGGTCTCACAGGTAAAGACAGGAGAATGAATGGGAACAGGCATAATTCTAATCCAGAACGCAAACTCCCAGGTTACCATGTTATTCTGGCCTTTTTATTATAATTTCTATATATAGGAATTCCCTGTACTTAGAAATCAATTTTTATGAAATGAATTATCACCTCTTTACTGAATTATTTATATCTAACTCCTTATTATCCCAAATGTAGCTAGACTACAATAATAGGTAGAGTGAGAAATAAAATAAT
The DNA here is from genome assembly GCA_013398075.1 of Notiomystis cincta. NCBI lineage: Eukaryota > Metazoa > Chordata > Aves > Passeriformes > Notiomystidae > Notiomystis > Notiomystis cincta. The sequence continues at coordinate 112,738 of VZRX01006595.1, read as the reverse complement.
TTAAAATTACCAATTTCTACCAAAGCCTACTTCTACAGTAGTAGAAGTACTACTTTTTTTTTAACTTGTGGCCTTAATTCTGGTATTTCAAGCACTTTATAGCCAGTGAATTGCTTCTTCCTTAATTCACATATTCAATTTAAGCGTTTTACAGCCACTGAATCACAGCTTTCCTTTAGACCTTCATTTTCCAATCAATGCTCATAGTTGAAACTGTATTTGCAGGAGCATAAAAGTATATTCCTTTGCATAGTAATAAACTGTTTTGAAATACTATTTTAAGCTTAAGGATTTGTAAAAGTAGTTAGGCGTACAAGGTATCACAGTTAAACCGAACGTGTGTTTTGAGTGAACCTTGAAACAACCTTCTTCAGTCAAAACTGGAGTGCAGATGAAGAGGCTGGACACAATAGAGAATGGCCAGCATTCCTAAATCCAGCAAGTTGATAGCAAAACTCTTGTGAGCAGATAATGTGCACACGTTTTCTGAATTTCAGCCTCCCAGTTTGTCCATCATGTGCAAAAGTAAAACTAAGGCGTAACTTTTTAACACAGATGTGCATGTTGCTTTGCTTTGGCTGTAGGGCTTAAATGAACCAAGCTTTAATAGATCCAAAAGTCTTAACAGCTATGAAACACAACACCTTGCTCTCTTTGGATGCTGGACTTCAGTCTGATTTCAACAGTCCATCAGTACCCATATCTACAGCTCACCAGGGCTGTCTAATCAGTCATTTTGGTAGCCTGGGAACACAAGCAGCTCAAATCATCCTCCTAGAACCAGCAAGAGCCTGTCCAGCTAGTTAGAGCAGGTATAAACAATAGTGTAGTCCCTGTGCAAGACTGATGTCTCTTCACACACACAGAAAATTGGCGGGGGGGCGTACTCTGCTTCTAGTTATCCTCTAAGCACTGAGAATTTTTTGGAGTAAATGTTAATTTGAATTTTAAGTAATACCCTCTGAAGCCACCATTTATTACACAGCTCTGCAAAGGACAGCTAACACCTTAAAATGTTACAGCATTAATTATGTACATAAATCACTACACAAAGGACACACAGTTAATTTTAATCATTAATTAATTGTTTGCTGTTTTCGTTAGAAAGACCCAAGGCTTAATTAAGTACCACAGGAATAGTCTTTCATGTTCTCTGACAGACACTGTCATAGATGAAAGTGCTCAGAGACTTTCCTTCTCCTCCCAATTAGACTGGCATCCTCCACACTCATCCTGCCAATTCAAGGCACTGGAACAAAGCGTATTAAGACACCTCACAGAGACAGGCACGACAGAGCCAGCTACCTGCAGCTGACCACACACCCCCAGAGCTCTCCCCTCAATGCCTCAGAGGCTCTATTGAGCACTCACTCCAACAACTGAACACTGCCATAACACTATTTATGCAGCCCATAGTAGAGATACATCACTTATTTTCCAGCTGCTCTGAAGTTTTCAGAGACTATCAGAGTCTTAGATGGTTGAGGCTGCTGTTACAGTTCAAATTTAGTGACTTTGGAGACCTGAACACCACAAGAATCAACCCACACTGTGCTGTTCAGGCAGTTTATTAAAAGATGTTGCAACCTATTTTACTAAGGAGTAAAGGATAAAACTGTGCTGACATTTATATATGAAAAAGGGCTTCAACAACAGAAGCAATACTTAATTTAAAATAAAGCAGTGAGGCACTGTTATACTGAGGTAACTGTATGTCCATGTATGATATCAATTATGTTCCTTCACTTTCTAATCAAATATTCTGGGTGGTAAATTTATCATACACAGCAGTATGATAGATCCTCAGATAAAAGTTTAGTCTTCTGTCACTACAATGTTTGCAAAAGCAATTAAAAGCTACAATTCTCTTGCTCTGGATAATCTGAAAGGAATCTTACTTCATTGTTTGCTAAAATTTAGCTAGTTCACACTCTAGTTGTCAATGCAAATCTTTCAGCTGCATCCATATTCTCTTTTACAACAAAGATTCTAGAAAGAGAAACATGTAAAATAGAGAGATTTCTTTCTTATTTCAAAAGATAATTATTTTAGTATTTCATAGCAGTTGTATTCATTCAAAGCAACTGACACCAAACAGAGGATGCTAAGGATTACGGCAAAGAAACAAAAATTATTTCACAGAATATCCCAAATTGGAATGGACTCATGAGGATTATCCGAAGTCCAACTCCTGGCCCTGAGAAAGGCAACACTAAGAGTCACACCACCTGCCTGAGAGCATTGTCCAAGTGCTTACTGAGTTTCTGCAGAGGAATGTGTGATCCTGACATCCCTACACATCCTCACCTTTAACCCTGGAAGAGTGCTTGCTACCTTTAATACACTCTTCCAGGATCTCCTCAGTCGCGGCATATGCAGGACTCTAAGCTTTCCTCCAATCCTCAGATGGAGAAACTGAAAACTGAACTGAGTTCTGCTGTTCTTGTTTCCCATGTAAACATTGGGAAATACACTTCATTTAATGGCACCTAGGCTGAGAAGAACAAGTTACCTTTTAAGAGCACCAAAATCAATCTACCGAAATTGGTACTATTCAAGCTCACATTTAGGCACCTTGGAAGCAGCCACGGATGGTCAAACACAGACAAGCAAAGAGGAAGTGCAGATCTGAAAGTTCAAGTGCAACTTCAGCTGACCAAAGTGAAACCATGTGCCTTCTCTGAGAGTTTCAGACACAAGAGTATTTGTATTATTTTGGGGACTGGTGTATGTATTCACTGAAAACATCATCTCAGCATGACTCTCTATGGGAAGAGTCAAGGCCCTACATTTATTCTCAAAACAATTCCAGAGCAAATATGCTCCGTTTATTATCATAACCTTTTCTTTTTTCTCATGGCAACATCAGAACACTTAACATAGCCTCTGGGTTTCTTTTTAGGCTAATGAACCATTGCTAATAAAAAGCAAAAGCAGCTCACAGTTGATTGAAAAACCTATTGATTAGGACCAAGAAGAGAAAAATAGTTGACTTCTTCCTTTTTATACTCTTTCCTCCACTAATGATTTAAAAGATCAAATGCAATGTACAAGTCTAGATGTTCAGTTTTGTCAGAAAGTGAGCAGTTTACAAGAAGAATATGCAACAGAAGCTAACTTACTGAACAATATGGTATTTACCTGGGCATTTTCCTTACCACAATGAAGAAATCATTTTGTTTCACGGAAATTAGGAATGAAAACAAATATAATGTGATAATTGCCTGTATTTTTAGTTCTGTGTGTATTAAGAGACTGAACTCCATCTCTTGTACAATGAGGTTTACACTATCAGTTGATTAGCACATCACTCAGATCTATGAATGCTAGATAAAAATCAAAATAAGAAAAATGTCAAAACATGAAAAACTCTCAAAGCAACTGGCTGCAGTTTCGTAACTTAGATAATGGAAACCTGATAGGAAACACACTGTAGGAAAAATCCTGTACTGGCAGGAAAAAGAAAGAAGAAGAACAAACAAAACCAACAAAACCAAATGTGCCAGACAAGGTAATTAGCTCTTCCCATCTGTAACTTCTGTGCTATCCAACTCTACAAGGTGATCTGAATGCTGCTGATAAAATGATTTGCAATTGAAGAGGTAAAACTGTCATGTAAAAATTTCACTAGTAAAGCTTGAGGGTTGTTTGCCTACTGTTGGCAATGGACAGTTTACACTAGTTGGAGCAATAATGACAAATTCTTTTTCAAATACATTGGCTTTCATTGCAGGTATTTGGAAATAACCCAATAAAATGAGGCTTGTTAGACATAGCTGGAGACTGATTTTATCTCATATTTAGGAAGTCACCTCAATAGCTGCTGAAGTTAGCAACTTAATTTGCTTTGAATTTAAAAACTAAAATTAATGGCAGCAAAAGAAGACAATTTTCAGCTCAATTTCAGCATAATGAACAGGAGCTGCATACATAAACAACAAAAGTGTTCTGCATTTTAAGATTGCATAGTGAACTTGATTCTCCAGCAGTTCTTCAAACGAAATTCCCATTTCAGTCAATTATAGACTCTTTACTTCATTGCTTTTTGAGCTTCAAACATCACTGCATTTAATTAATTAAACAAATAAGCAACAGTTTGATTAATCAAGTATATAACCAAAAAGCCATTAAAAATCAGGATCAAGGAAACTTTCCCAGCAACTTCAAGACTCTTTACAAGATCACATCAATAATGTTTTGTCAGGAAAATAAATAAAAGACAAATAATAGAGGTGACATTTTGTAGATACACATCTGTATGTATGTGACTACAGCTTTACCAGACAACCTAGCAGGCACCTGGTACTTCTCAAATACAACCTAGTTATATCTGCAAGCCAAAAGTAAGCAACTGAAATAATTAAAAAATGCTGAATATAGTACATGGTGTAAGAGGGACACGGAAGGAAAATAAAACAAGGAAAAGGGGAAAAAAAAAGAAAAAAAAAAAAAAAACAAAAAAAAAGAAATCTCTCAGAATTCCAGTTCACATAAATGACTGACACTAATTATGACAACGACATGAAACTCCAGTGCATGAAGAAATATTCATCCTACAGAAATGTTTCACATTAATGTAATTAGGCTACATTCATGTATCAATAATTGACACTGCTTATTTCTTCCAGCTAAGTGACTTTAAATTACTTCATACAAAATACAATGAATGTAGGTTACTATGGTGATCAGTATAATTCAGGAATAATTGGTTTATATTTTAAACAAATACATTTGATTCCTCAACCTGAGGCTCAGGAAACATTCAGTAGGCACTTTGAACTTCAGCTTTCCTGACTAAAGTCCGTGACACAGTGAGGAAACTAAGACCTCCTCGAACTGAATAATGCATTAAAATTATCTGCCCATGATGCTGAATTATGTATAAAACAATACCATTCTGCCAATGATTTCTGTTGAGTAATAATATTTGAAACTTATAAAAACAATTACCAGGTAATTTACCTGTAAATTGATACAACTGCATTTAACTGATCATTTTTCAGGCCTGGTATTCCAGGCAGCAACCTCCCCACCACAAAATACACTGCATTAGGCAGGCCTGACCAGCATTTAAAAAAGAAAGCACTGAAAGAGCTGGAAACTCCTGTCTTGGGGATGGGTTGTTCCTTTGACAAGAGCACTAGGTCCCTGTCCCAATACTGAACATGATGATACTGTGCCTTTGCACAGTTACAGCATAGAAAGACAGATGCTTAGTTCATTAACACCAGCCAAACTACTGGGGTTTTTTCCAGAAGAGATTCATACTGGCTCATAAAATCTGTGTTCATTGGCTGGATGAAAGATGTCAAAATATTTTCACACAAGTACGGATGGTCAATTATGTGTTCTTTCAAAATTTCTCCGTCTAATTTTGAAAAAAAGCATTTCTCCACTTCTGCAAATAAACTGATGTTAGCAATAGCATAATTACTAAGTTCTACAGTGGAAGCATCTAAACTCTCAATACTAGTGGATATCAAAAAACAGTGCAGAGAAGGTCTTGTAACCACAGAATCCAGAAAGTCACAAAACACTCCCATCTATGATTTGGTATGGAGCATACTGGTAAGTGTAGTTTACAAAAATGGCTCAGGTGGTTTGCAGTATTTTTGCCTCGTTGTAGTTCATTTTCCAAATTGGGTTTTAAACCAGGAATACAATTAGTGAGATAATTACATTAACACTGATTGAAATGCCACCATAAAATGTTTCGAGATTCTTCAGGATGGAGAACTTCAGTTAAAATATGGATGCATGTACAGAAAATATACTTGTGAACAAAATACACTTCACATGTTGGTAGGATATGTATGATGAGCGCCCATCTAAAGATCTGTCAAAGACAGAATGGCAGCACAGGGCACTGGAGCCCCCAGACCAGTCCTCTCCTCAGTACAGACTCGTTATCACAGCCTGAGGATGCAGCACTTGATGCTCCTCATTCCTGATACTCCAGATCAGAATCTCCTGTTTTCATCTATTCACCGTCAGTCAAGACACCAAGCTCCCTGCAGAGCATTTTGTTTCACCACTGTCAATTTGAAAGCTATTTATTTCTCTTTTGTTAAGAGTAAACACCACTTGCAAAATTACAGCAAAGAAGGCATAACAAAAAAATTCCTCAAACAATCCCGTTGGTATCTGAATCTTATTCACAAAACACTTACTGCAAGTTATTAAATTGCAGGATACATTAGAGCACTCGGAATCACAGTATATAAACACCTATGAAAAAAAGAATGCATCCCAAAAGGATCCTATTGTGAGAGATAAATAGTGATGCACAGAGTATCCTGTAGAGGATTACACAAGACAACCTTTGGCACAGACAGAAGCAGATCTCAAATTTCCTGAAGTGAGACTACATACATTTCCTGTAAACTATGTGATTTGGTTTTGCCTGCCCAGAGTACGTCTGTAATTCCATTAAAATTTCTGAGAAGGCTATAAAACATGTCCTTAAAAAAGTTGTTCAGGATACAAAATACTAACATAAGTGGAAAGTTAGTGATGGTTTAATTTAGGTTAGTTATGAAGTAAAACTAGTTTTAAAATATATTCATTCTTTGTTAATGTTTACACAACCTTTACCTGTATGTACATAGTTTATTAAAAAAAAAAATCAAAACAAACAAGAAAAATATTTCTCCCCTTCTCACTGACTCTTTCCTGTTTTCCTTCCCAAAACCCAGAAATCAAAGAACCAGAACTCCAACATTTTTCTGACAGCCTAATTATTGACTTCTGGACCAGAGGTACTTCAGAGAATGCACAAATCTGCACAATACCCTTGATGTTCGATCCCTCTGCTAGAATCCCTCTGAATTATGTGAAAGACACACGAGATCTCACATTCGTTACAGACAGCTCCCGACTGGATGCAAATGAGAAGAATCTCATTGCTCAAATGTCACTCCCTCCAAAGTCACTGTAGTAAATTCTTTCATCTGACTCAACAGTCACCTATTTAAAATGACAGTCCTTGATTTAATTAATCCTCACAAGTAACTTTCACATCCTTTTGTTTTAGCATTTAAAACACACTATGTCTCTAAGGAAAGCAGCAAGCCTACACTAGAAGATAGGAGTCTGTGAAATTCAGGTTATCCTTGATCCTTCCCAGCTTCATTAGAGCTGAACCAACTCTAACATCATAAAACACCAAGGAAGACAGTCTGAAAAAAAAAAAACATAATTAAGCTGGTTGGCATTTTTTAACTGGAGCAAAATTACATCTTTACCTATCAATTTGCTAGGGTTACTTTCAAAAGCAAAGCAAAGTTCTGCATTCATTTGGAAACTGAAATCAAGTTCCTCACACAACTATTTCTTTAAAGTAAATCTGTTTATAAAATTATAGGGACTACAGAAAACATTTGTTGCTGTTCTCAAAGCCAATATGCATCTAAAAGTTTATCACTACCTTAGCAATGTTTCCTTTTAACAAAAATCATCTGTCATGAAAAAAAAATCATCTAACATAAATAACATATTGGGTATTATGTTCCCTTCCAAACTGTTCCCTGAATACTGAGAAAGGGCATGAAAAGGTCCCTAGATCACAACCACAAACTCTCATTTGCTACATTAACATAAAAACCAAAATTGCTCCTTGAAGATGGCTGAAATTCAAGGTTCACTGGAAACTACATAACTCTCACGCTGTCCATGACAATTCCCTTTTTATAACATCTGCTGTGTCACCTCCAGAATAGGTGACAGCTTCTTTCCACTTGCCAGTGACAAACTGTGCAAGTAATAACCAGTAGTGACTCAGCAGCATTGCATGGCTGCCACCTCAAGAGTTACGAAAATAAACAAGAAGTTTTAAGTATTTTTGGCATGCAAGAATTCTTGTTTCTCTAATATTACCTCACACAAACACACTTAAATCTTCACAGATAGTACACGGTAATTTTACAGAAGGAGCATCAGTTTAGGGTAAGAGTTTGAAAAAAAAATTACAGAAAGTAGTCCAAAGCTGTACAATAAATAAGTGCAATACTCATTATAGTACTTGCTATGGAAAATACAAATGTAACTTTTTTAGCTATTACATTAAATCCTAAGGTGAAAGACTGAAATAAAAAACCAAACAAACATAAATGCTTCTAAATCCTATCCTCTGCTCAGATAGCACATTGGCTATTAAAATACTTAGGTACACTAAATGCAGGAAAAGTTATTAGTTTATTCTTGCAATCTTGACAGCTACACTACACAGAATAATCCATATGACAGCAAGATAAAAGAAGGAAAAAAACCAAAAACAAACCACCAAAACTATGGAGATCATGGAAGAGCAGAAGGCCAAGTTCCACTAAGTATGAAAAGCTGTACCAGCACATGAGAAATTACAGCTCACCCCATTATTAACAACCTAGAACAGCTTCATAGACCAATTCCTTCCTGTAAGTGGTCTGTACCTAACCTCCTTTACTTCTGCATCCATGCATATACTGTATGCACACACTGCATCAGCAGAAGAAAACATGGGCAGCATTCTGATTTTTATCAAATCATAACACCTGATCCTTGAACTGTCAGTGCTCCATAAGTCCATAAAACCACTTTAATCAGTGCATGACACCTCCATAAATTATTTGATTACTCGGTACCTGAACAGCAGGGTAAGGAGTAGAGGTTAAATCACTTAACAGCACAGACTCAGGTAGGAGCTAAGATGCCATTAAAACACAGTACATTTAGCCTCTGCTTCTTGAGACAAAACTGCTTTTCCCAAAATTGTGATTTGATTCCACAACACACAAACTCTTACAAAATAACCTCCAAGTCCTTCCCTGGGTTTTGACTAATTTTTCCCAGTGGGGGTATTCTAGATGTTAGTATTAGATCATGAGAGAGATGGAAAAGCTTATAAAAATCCTGTGCTCAAAAAATCTTGTGTGGTGGAAGAGAAGAAAGCAGTTTTAGTCACCTACTGGGAAAGTCTACTGGCAAATACATGCTCAAGATACAAAAATCAGAAATGAAACTATGAGATTATGGTCTTTGGTAAAAATAAATCAAATATCCTCATTAAGATTCCCCTAATTTTTATTCCTTTAGCTATTTAGGAAACTATATATGTGATCAAAGCTGCCAGGAAAGACAAACTTAGACCCAGGCCATTCAACTTGCTAGGTTGACAGTGGAAATTATTCACAACAATAAGTAGCACAGCCCCTCAGTAATTTCTTCTGATACATGGAAAATATCAAGGCATTATATTTATGCAAGAGAAACAAAACTGTTTTAAGATCAGAGATAGCAAAGGACCTAATTGGCTTCCTATCTCTTTCTACTTTATATTAAAGTATCAGTATCACATCACTTCTAAACAGGAGTCTAGTGGGTTAAAAGGCATGCTGAGATTTTAAATTAACCTCATCTAAATGAACCTTTAAGAAGTTATTTTTGCTATGGGTTTTCTTTCTCCCCCTCATAATTGCTTCCAAGGTCTGATCAGACTATTGAGTGTACCAAGTGTTATAAAAAATATAAATCTGTTTAATAAAAATTTTCTTTATGAATAAAGCCTTACTACCTATTTCTACACTGCTTGGATGATTAAGAAATAGTCAGAAATTATGTCCTCATTGTTTTGGGAAAATAGCAGAGTTTGTATGGACTAAGACTCATTAGGGAGGAGTACTTTCTGAAGGCTTTTTTTCTTGAAAAGATATTAACATTTTAATTTAAATAAGCACACTGTGCTTTGCTACCAATTCTAATTTTCCTCACACTATAAATAAAAATTTTGTATTATCTTCAAATATCTTCCTTCCATATCCATTCCTAGAAAATACACAAAATTAAGCAGAGATGGCATCCCCAAATTTATTTTTTGGAAAAATAATCATTACTCACAATATTACTTTTTGTTCCTCTAAACTATGTTGTTCTTGCTAATAAATCAGTCCATACATTAACTATACCTACAGGTTTCCTATATAATTTCTTCTTTTACCATATGTACTCACATATACTTTTAGCCACAACAAACTTGTGTTTAAGGCAAAAGACAGACATTGAGCAGCTATTAAAAAATCACTCTCACAAGAGGCACTGGATGTACCCAGTCCAGGCTCCAAAGACCAAGGTCACTCATGAACGAGCTTAAATCTGAAATTACGATCCCCCTGACTTCAGGTGACCTAGTTTAGCCTTAAGCTAAATATATTCTTAATTTTCTTAATTCCCCACTGAGATGTTCTCACAGCAAATTCTTGAAACACCAAAAAATTCCTGTTTCCCAAAGGAAAACGTGGTTCTTCTGATAATCATTGACACACGAGTAATGTTTTTCCCCAAAAGCAGCGAACATCCACAAACGAGTGAGGACACAGAATAAATTTGAATCTATAATGAGCTCTAAAAAGATAGATCAAAGGGATAAGTGGTAAATGTAAAACATGCTGAACCATCCTACATATAGATAGGAAATTGAACAGTACATTGAACAGAACAGTAAATGTGATGACCTAAGCCCTGATGAAATAGCAAAATCACAAATATGTTTTTGCAGCAGTAAGTATAGGGACAACTTATTCCCACACGTAATTAGAAAGTATTCTAATCTCCAAGGACTTCTGATGACTCCAGAATGCCTAAACTACAATTTAGAAATACAACCAGCATTATTAAATAATCATGGTGATTCCATTCTACAACATAAGAAACAAAACAGTCTACTGGGAAACAGAATTCTTCATTATTATAACTGTAAAAATCTGCCAAGTTCATCTCAGTTGTCCACACTTCTAAGCCTGAAAGCAAGACTTACCATCTTTGGCCTACAGTTTCAAATATTACTGTTACCTGAATAAACTTAAGTGAAATCAAGAACTAATCAAAGTTTGAAAATATACAAAATATAGAGGCTGTCTGCATCCCATGCCTCAATATGAGATCCGGACAAGAATGTACAGTAGAAAAAAGCCCATCAATATTCACTTCTTTAATAGAAAGCAAACAATTATGTCAAGAGAAGGACTAAAGATGAAAAAGTAATGGTTTTTTCTTGCATGACAACTCCAAACTGAGCTGAATTTGCAAAAGTAGCAACTGATTTTCTAAAGCTGTAATCATAACAAATCCAAGTGTCATCTAAGGTAACACAGGCTCCTGCACATTTCAGGAAAGTACAGAAAGCCTGGCAGGTAAGAGAGCAAAAGATGTGTTAAATGTGACTGTGGAAGGGGAAGCAAAACAACCTCACTCCTAGTTAAGGATAAAGTGACACAACTGGAAGTGTCTTTCTTTACCTACAACTTGCAAACATGGGAAATATAAATTCTCCCACGAAAAGTAAGTGCAGTCTTGTCTGTCATCTCCTCTGGCCTCGCTGCATATCCTTTGTGACCTGTATAGCACACCCCACTGAGCTGATTCAAGAGCTCATTATTCCTGTGTTCCAAGGGCAGAAATCCTCAACAGCAGGCTGTTGTGAAACTGGATGCACCAGCTAACACAGCCCTCCATCACTCCTTCCTCTGTTTGCTGTGGGGATGAGGGGGAGCAGCACATGCAGGAGAACACAGGTGTCACAGAGAGACCCTGCTCATTGTCCCTGCAGCCTGAAGAACACAAACCACCTGGGTTTCTTTCAATCTCTTGGTATCTTTTCAGAAGAGAGGGACAGAATAATGCTTCTGCTGGTATCAGACAGCTGGGAGAAGTTTGAAAAATTCTTTTAAGCTGCTTGTCATATATCATTCTGAAGCAAGTTTAGAGAAACTTCCTTCCAAAGCATGCTATTTTCCCCAGAAGCTAAAGGTAAGATTTTTCGATATCAGTTTTCCTTCTTACTTCTATTCACTTCTTTTCCCCCTTCTGCCTACCTCTACTCTTTATTACCTGTGTTAATTCAGTGTCAAAGGATCACAGTATGAGTTTCCACAAAAATTCAGTACAGGACAATGAATTTTACCTAATCAACCTCATCCCACAGCCAAAACCACCCCGTCCAGATGCTCCATGACACAGCCACCATGTGACTCTCCATGTAACTCCACACAGCTCTGCACATCCCGTCTGTGAATACAAGTCTTCAAACTGAGGGGTTTGACTGAATATGCTCAGAACCAGGAGCTATTTGCATTTAATCCAGCAGATGCTAACAATAAGACGGTTAAGTAATGTATTTATTTCATTCTAGCTTAAACCCTTAATTACAAGTACAGCATGTCAGTAATGTTATATTAAGAAGCATGAAGAATAGTTTTTCTATCCCAATCCTACAAAAATCTACAAATGATTCAAACAAACTAAAGATTAAGTAGGGAAGAAAACAATGAAATTGAACCTTAGAAATAGAGTTATTCTGTGTTTTGTTCAAGAAGAAAATGTATTGGAAATACCAAGACTTGTCAAAACTATTTTCTGTGAAATTAACTGATCTGGGGAAAAGCACAAAAATAGTATTACAACACAGCTGTACTTTCATTTTATCTACTGCCTGCTTTCCAACCTCCAAATAAGTATATTTTTATTTTAAATTGCTTTCTTTATAAAGAAAAAGCTTTGTGAGAAAAAATTGGTCAAGTCAGGAAGATCTTCAGCAGGTTAATTTTGACAGTCAGCAAAATCAATCTATTATAATAAAAATAAGTTTATTACCAACATTTTTTTTTCATAACGGTTTCTCAGGTCCTAGCGCCTTTCTGGTTTCTTTAGCCTTTGCAAAGGCATTGCTTTAATCTTTTTTTCCTAAAACATATGTAAACTGTGTTTGCAGGGCTGGAAATATTTAGAAAGAGAAGAGAAAATGAGCACATTATCCATCCTGCAACCAAAAATCCCTACACCTATTTACCATCAATTTTCTGTTTCATTTCTCACCATTCCAGATTCAGCAGTTACTGTGTTACAAACAAGCACCACTATCAAAAGCTGGATGTAAGGAATTAAAGCATTTTAAACACTGAAACAGCTCCAAGGAATGCTTTTGGTGTGTCAGGTATGCTTCACATTTATGTGCATGCTAGTCCCCAGGTACAGATATTTATACAAAGGCTATTTGAACCACAAACAGAGCACAAGAAGTTATAGGGATACAGGGAATACAGGGATACCCACAGATTCAGTGTAATAACAATTTGTGCATGACTTGCCATTTGCAGATGCATGCACATAACATGTTACCCATCCTGCAACAGAACATTTGTTTCTTGTTCTAGAAGTGCATTTTGGAGTATTTCCCACTGCAACCACACTTTCCTTTAAATCTTAACTGGAAACAGACTCTATTTCCTGAAGACATCACAACATTATGAAAACAGGGGGGAAAAAAAGCCCTGAACCCTGTTAACACTGATGTTACCCTCAGCAGGTACAAGGAATGCATTTTCCTTTGATGAAGCTACTGGAGCAATGGCAGGGAAACTTGGACAAACTTTCATTATAAAGCTTTGGTGAACTTTGCTTGTAAAGCTGTTCCCTATGGTAAGGGTTGCATGGAAGAATTTTGAGAACTGGAAAGGGATAAGGAGATTGCTGGGCATTATTCCTTTTGGGTCAGATGGAACAATCCTAAAATAAGTCTAAGTATAGAAGGTAGAACCAGAAAATTTCTTCAAGGTTACCTTTCAGAGTTTATCTCAAATTGTTCCCTTGGCAAAGAAATATGTATGATGTCCTTCTTACTGCAGAAAACCAGCTAGGCTACACAAACCAAAAGCACAGCCTTCTTCTAGGAATCCCCAAGAGGACAAAACATTCTCAGGAATGTACCCCCCAACCAACCCCCAAAGCATTTGCTACCTATTGATCCCCCCTCCTAAATTTGAACCTAGGCTGCAACAAATCTCAGGGCTTACTAGCTGCACAGTATTTATTGGTGAATTCCTTCCCCCTCAAGGGAAGTTGGAGGTTAAAACATAAATAAAATTCAACAAAATCCAAACAATATGAAGGATTTTTTAGAACACTCACAGGGACAAGAGAGGGGACAATAGGCTCTCTCATCACAAGAGATTCAGGTAAAGACATACAAAAATAAAGTCACCTAATATTTTCAAACACTACAGCAGATTTGACCCAATCTTTGAGTAATGATGGATTTTGGAAAGATTTAAAAAGTAATTTATATTTGAGCCCAGGCTTTAGTTTATTAGTATCATAGGCTTTTGCAATACTTTTTCCTCCTGTTATATAAACAAACTTGTGGTTTGCTCTGGCACTTTTCCTGCAGAAGGAAATAAAAAAAATCACAGGAGTGGTAACAGTGGCGGACACTCCAGAAACAGCAAAGGCAATGTCTGCTCCACTTCCTGGAATGACACATGAAGAGGCACAAACCAGAACATAATTGGCCTCTGCAGACTGAAATGACTCTAGTTATTACTGCAGCTCCATCCCATTGCTATCATGAGTATCTCTCAAACTTTAATGCCAAACCCCCAAGACTACTGCAGTACCACTTATGTACTACAAGTAAATTAAGTGACGAGCCCATAGTAATGCTGGAAATCGGCATCAGAGAATCCAGCTCAACCCAGGAGACCTACACTCAAGTTTTAACTCTCAGACTACCTTTTCTTTACCTAAGAGTGAAGCTACAGTGATCCCAGAGATAAATATTTCAAAAGGTCAAAAGCCATCACTAGCTCACATTCAGTTGCAGCCTGACCTTGAAGCAGGATCACCGCAGAAGTTATATGGAAGGAGCAATTGTTCTTTATATAAACAGAGTTATGGCTGTTCTGTAAAATAATAATGAGCTCATATTGTTTCTTGTACTCCCTAAATCTCTCACAAAACTGAGAAGACAGGCCATGCTCCTCTCAAGTTCTCATCACGTTTTCATTTTAGCAAAACATCCAGTCCAGATCTTTGTAAATTTACAAGGCAGGAGAGAAAAGCAGCATTTGGCATCCTACGTAAACTTTGCCAACTAAAAGTGTAGAATTGCTTTAAATAGGACACTATGCTTTGATTTGTCATAATGTTTATTATTGCATTTACTTTCTGCCTGCAGATATTATTAAAGATGATGTTTCATCTCAATGTATGTATAAAATCAAAGGAATGAAGAAAGGCAATCTGCCTAATTTAATTACTGTCCTGGTTCTTTCAGTAAATGATGGTTGAGCATACCAATATGAAAAAGGACTTGTAACTAGATATCACACTATATTTATGAAAGAGCAGGAAATTAAGATACAGACTCTGAATCTAATTGTTCCATGATAACCATACAAATGCATTTCACTCAAAAGTACTCTTTAATGACCCTGGAGTTCATAACTGTGCTCTTTTGCCCTTCTTGTCTATTAATGAAAAAGATCTCTTGGTATCTAAATTATAATGTGATGTTCTGTGATACTGCTTCACTTAACTGAGTAGGATTTACAAGCACATATCACTAATAAAATCTGTAAAAGTCAGATAGGAATCTAACATACACACACCATTTGAATATATCAGTCCTTCACCACTCTTCACACCAAAACAAAGAGCTAAAAATACCAGTTTGCCCAGGAAACTGAGTATTTTCTTTGATCCACTGAGAACACACAGCACAGGCACATTATCTGTATCCCAGACATGTTTTAAAGATATTCTGAGGGAAGTCTTACATGCCTCGTGTGGCTCATCAACTAGGTTTGGGTATAACTCAACTTTTCAAGTAAAATATACTAAAAGAGATTTGGGATAAAGATTTGGGTAGCAGTTCTAGATTATGTTTTGTTTTTCTCAATTCAAACTGAAATGAGATTGCACCATTCATTTACAGGACTCTCAATCCAGTATTTCTGTTCCAGACTATGGACCAGGGTTCTCCAGGATGCTAGAAGACTAAGCTTATATTAGCCTATGATTTCTAACCACTTCCAATCCAATTTAATACTAGCTTCATTACTTGTTCTTCTCCTTACTCTCAGCAGTTTACACTTTCAGAGTCCTAAGGCAGGCCTAGCCACAAGTGTGCAATGGTTATTTCTGACTAACACAAATACGCTCTTTTTACTTGATATTGCCACACATACTTTCACTTGCAAACCCTGCAAAAAGCCCTTTCCTCCATTCTCATTGCTCTTTCAGAGGTTGTAGATCGTGGTTAGAAGAATTTAGAAGATGCCAAGTTTTATTTCATTCCCTAGAGACCTTAAGTTATTCCATTACTCTGCAATATTTATTAAACAATGCTTCAGGGGAAAATGAGCAGCTTACTAGAATAGGTCATTCTGAAAATATTAAAAACTCCTCTGTTATAAATTTTTCTAGATATATGGAAACTGGTGGCATGTGACTCTCCACTCCATACTTCAAATGCATGCTGGAATTCAGATGTATGTGTGTTCAACCAGGCTGGTCCCAGTTCTGGCTTGTGCTGCTCTCCCTTCACCACAAGAAGTTTGATGGAGGAATTGCAGGCATTTTTATTCAGCAAGATGTTTTCTCCTGCAAAACTGAAAACTAACATGAACTTTACTTTCCCTTTAACTGGTGTTAGGATATCTGTATAGTGGTGTAATTAATGCAGTGAAGTCACACATCACTTTTTGTTTTGTTCATTATTAGTACTGCTTACTTTTTTATTACCTTGTTATCCAGAATTTGTAGTGACAGGGCAAGATGCTAGTTAGCTAAATAATCTTTAAACCTGCTCTTTGGCAGAGACAGAGAGTTCTTTATTACTTTACTGTCACAATCTTTGCTCTGTTCAAAAACTGCAAGTATAAACAAAACTGCTATTACATTTCAAAAAGAAATCTAAAGAAATGCTGCTCTAGTTTAACCTGATCTGTAACACATACAACTCTAGAAGATGGCATTTGGCAATGACAAGGGTTTCAGAAGTGGTCAAGGAGCTGAGTGTCCAGTTCCAATTCAAAATCAAAATAGGTCATTGTTTGTAAACACAGAAACATAATCTGCTGCCAACAACACATTCATGAGCAAAGTAATACATTCAAATTACCTAAGTATTTCTTGAAAATTTGCTTTCCTTGAACTGACAAACTCCTTCTCAAAAAAAAAAAAAACAAACACCAAAAGATCAAGGGAGTTTCATCACAGCTCAGCACTCCTACCACCTATTAAAAAATTAATAATTAGTACATTGAATTAATAAGACACTGAAGGAACTCCAAACTCACCACAGAATTTTCACACAGTTTGTTCATCACATTCAAAACAACTCAGCAACTACCTAATTAGTATCACTGGGTCATTACACCAACAATTTAGTTTGGCTGGGTACTGATGGCAATTGGTCTGCAGGTTAGCTGGATTTAAAAGAAATACAATACAAATGCCAGACTTTTGTTTCCTAGAAAAACAAGTACACTGTGCTGGTGAGGCTGCTAATTTCTAATGTAGTGATGTAAAATACCATATTCTGACATACTGAATGATTCTAATTTGATGTCTACATAAGTATTTTTGTGTGTCAATCTCAAAGCCCTTTCTGCCTTCCCATCAGTCTGCAAAACCCATGCTGTATCTGTCATTTCATTCATAAACCTTGAAGAAGTACCAAAACATATATTACCACAGAGTTAAGAACACACTTAAAATGCTTCTAACAGACATGATCTTGAGTTTGATCAAAATGTGTTCTGTCTCTGAAAGTGTTTGTTTTTTAAAGAGCTAAATAATATTTTGATGGATTTTGATGAATTATAAAGTTTCATATTCATATAAAATTTCATATTTCTACCTTTTTTTTTCCCAGCAAGTAAGATAAATAATTTCATTTCTGAAATATGCTGGGTGAAGTAACTATGTTTCATGAGTACAATGGGTCGCAGCTTTTCAGCTGAGGCTGAGGTATTAAATCCAGAACAGCTAAAGCACCGGCCGAAGACAAATCTCTCCTAAAAATTTTAGCAAGCTACATTATTCAAAACGATTCAGCAGTCATTCCAGCCACAACATGATGGATGCACAGGCCAGCCTGGGTACACAGCTAATCAATATCACACCCATGAATAGTCACTGTGTAGTGTGGAGCCTGATGGGGAAGAGACAGGAGCGTGTGCTTAATATTCAGCACCAGGAGCTGTCCCCCAGCTTCCAGCCGGACCACTCGCTGCAAATCCCAGCTACTCACACTCATCCTTGTAGGAGGATGCAGGGCACCTCTTCTATGCCACCAATGGCAAATGCTTCAGGAATTACCAAAGCTCTTGCAGAGCTGTGCTTTTGTGAACTTTCAGAAAAGGCCACTATTTACTGCAGTCCTGGTTTGATGACAAGACCAACCGCCTAAAAACATTTGGTTTTCAATAGGCTGTGGCACAACGCAAGCACACAACTCACGCACTGCAAGTGCATCACTTGAATAAATTCCCCGCTGCTGCTATCACTGCATATTAAGGTCTTCCTCATACATTTGAGTAATCAATACTTGGAATCAAATACGTTGTGTTTCACGAGGGAAAAGGAAAATGAATGAGGTTAAATTAATGCTGTCACTTTCTATAAACCTGCAATGATTTCCCACTGTAGAAGCCACTGACTTCATTATTTTACAACCGGAAATCAACGCTGTGGCGTATTTTAAAAGTCTAATTTACTTAGATTAATAAAAAGGCACCCTCAAGACTCATCATGTATGTCATATTATGTTTCGTTTTAAGCATTCCAGCTTAAGAACAGTATGCAGAACTCTCAGCAAATCACATTGATTAATACTTTGAATTTGTATGCACTAGCGCTCTGCACTCACCAAGTACTATATAAATATTATTTTATTAAATTTCAAAGCAATTGTGTTAGGTGGGATAATAAAAGTGTCTCTGTCTAACATTCTTTATCTCGACATTACAGCCTGTAAAACAGAAGTAAAAGTAGTAAATTAAAGCAGTAAACTCACGGAAAGTTGGAAATGAGGGAATTCCAGACTCCTAAAGTCTAAAGACCAGCAAAGCACAGACATCTACATCCAAAGCAGAAGCATCTGCCTGAGGTTTGCAGGTATCTCCTTATCTTTTATTGTATGGTTAGAGAAAAAGTTAGGGATAGTTTTTTATTTGCTAGTACTCATAAGGATTTATAGCATCTTTTTGCAGGAACCCTATTTCATGAGGATGCTGCTGAAGGGCAACCAGCTCATTAGGGAGAAGCTGAGAGGATAGAACAAGAACACAAGTAAATAGTTGGAGTAATAAATAAATAAAAACCACCACAAAAAATGAAAGAGGTAACAGATCTTTGTCTCTTTCTCATTTCTATCTTTATATTTTAATTAACATAGCATTCCACTTTCTGCAACAACGTCTCTGCCTGCCAACTGCCTCGTAGCTCCTCTTTAAAACTCCTTAAAAGCCAATTCTCTGAGAAATCTTTCCAATTTAATGTTATTTTATATTCATAAATGGTCACTAAAACAATGGTAGATCAATACAATTATTTTGTAAAATCAGTACTATATTGTCAGCTTCAGTACAAAGTTGGAGACATATCCTCACACTAACAAATACTGTTCTTTAAAACCACTGCAGCTAAAAGCAGAAACTATTGTAAATCGTGTCTAAACTAACAAATCCCTAAAAAACTGGAGCTCCTAATGACATTTAGGAGAATTTCTCAATTCACCATTAATCAATTCATCAACAGTATTTATTAACTGGGGTTTATCCTTCAGAATTGCTATGTTTAAATGACACAGCTTGCTGTATACAACCTCCTGACCAAGGCACAGTTTGTGATCTTCAAATTAGAAATGTGATGTTAGCTCTTGTATTCATGTAATTTGTCATTAGAAATTTTCATAGCTTTTTAAAGAATAGTTATTCCTAGCTATTCCTTAGTTATCCATTTGTAACAAACTGAAGAAAGAACTGAATAGTTTTCCAATTATACATCTTCATATTTCAGTCTATTTGTAAAAACACTGAACAGAGCTTCTCTTGGAACATTTCTCCCCATAGTAATTTCCCACAGAATTGTTTATCAAGAGCCAAATGGGGCACAAGTGGATGGCAATATGGTTCCAGGACTGATAGGCTTAACCAAATAAATGCTATAATCATCACTAGTATGTAGTACATCAACAGGATTTTTACTGTACCACAAATAGTCACAGTAGCACTAGTAACTTTGACTTCCAGAAGAGCATAATTTTAATGTCTCCATTCAAAAAGCAGCATTTTGTGCAACAGTTTTATACTCATGAACACCTTTATTTTGATAACAGACTAGGAATACATGCAATAACTCTCAGTTGACTGTAGTATGACACACGTGTGAATGTCAAACACACAGACCCCCTGCAAGTATTAGAGAAATGTGAGGAACTTGTTAGGAAGGTAAATAAATAGTGCAATAAAATGGCTTGAATATGTAAAGCTGACATAACACAGGGCTGAATCTTCTACAGAATAGACAGCACATCTGTCTAACCTCTAACTAAAGGAGGCTCAGAAATCTGTATGTCTGCAATTGTCTTGACTGATTGTTACTGAAGTGAGCCATAGGTAAACTCTCAAGTCCAACATTTTTACAAAGAGTTCAACAAACCTGCAACTGGTAAAAATTATAGAAAATCATCTACTCTTCCCACCAGTCACATACTTGAAGAATTAAATAGTCCTTTGGTTTTATTCAGATTCCATTAGAATAATATATTCTAGGATAACAGTACTGGCTCATCCTCCAAGTGCAATCTGCTGTCTTCTTGTTTCAGAAGCAGGAAGGATTAAAGATTTCTAAAAAACATATACTGCCTCCCAATTAGCTGAAAGAGCTAATATGTACATGCCCAGAAATATGATGACTTTCAATTTGATGAGCTTATAAAAGTGTACAGCTCTGCATAAAATTAACTGTAAGTCTTCAATGTGATCACTTGATTGCTCCTGTATTCTGATGCCTGTAGAAAAAAACGGCATCAAAGTATTTGATAATATAATTTAATTGAAGAAGTTTAGAAGAATTCTATTTAGGTATGAATAGAGACACCTCTTGGAAGAAAACAAGCAAGCTGAGAAGTGAAAACAAGAGAATGGATTGACTTGGAATTACTAAAATATTTTTGTTGAAGTCTTAAATCCTGGAAGTTGGACACGACAGAATAATCAGAAAAGCAATTTGTTAAAACTGCTTAGATGTCAGTATCTAATTCAAGGCTTTTATGTACTTTAGTGGTATTTCAAATGCTAAATCACTAAAAATCAAGCATATTACCTCAGTATTTTAATGCAAATTACGATGATGACTTGCAACCAGACTAACCATTTTGTGCCAGATCCTAATGCAATATTAAAGCTTTATTTGGTGAAATTGAGTCAACTCCATACTGTGGCTTTATCCTTCCAAATCTTTATTCCAACTGAATGACTTAAAAAAAACAGTGACAGCTAGGGAAATCCTAAATTTTTTTTCACCATCAAACAAATAAAACCAAAGAGCAAATATTGCTAAAACAAACACATCTGTGTTAAAAGACAATGTGTATACTGCAATGCATGTCTCTACATTATTGCTTAGAATAGAAATGGTCACCATTCTTCAGAGGACAATGCAGAGCTCTGTTTTAAAAGCATCTCATTTACTCTGGATAATGAGCCAAGAGCAAGAAGATTATGTGTCATATCACATCTCCATCTTAATTATTTCTCTATCAAGTATGTCGTTCAGACATTATTATCCTAGCTATTCTAGAAGCTACAAAACTTTTGTAATCACATACTGGACATAACTTCTTTCACTGTTAATTCAGTGTTTTTTAAAATAAGAATGAAAACAAAGGTCAGGCCAAGTGCAGCATATTAGGGAAGTTTATTTATGGAAAATGGTTCTGCCAGTTAATTTGTTTTCAACCAGTCTGGGGAATAAATAAATCTGAACTCCATATGATTTCTTATAAAACGCAATGTTTGGGTTTTAAGCTCTTTGAAACATTTCTTTACCCATCACTTAGCTTTCTGTAAACAGTTAATAGCACTATTCAGAATGGGTTAGAAAGGGCCTTTTGTGTACAGTTCATTTATTGCATCCCAGCCTCCAATACTTTAGAAAACTATGATCATGCACATATTACTGCTGCAACCCTCCATTCCCTCTATCAAAGAAAACAGATGTTTCATCCTATAAGTAGATATACAAACAGGTTTTAAAAGTACAGTACAATGGTTAAACAGAATTATCATACAGAAAATTCAGACATGTTCACAGAATAATCATACACAGAAAACACCAAACAGGACCACAATTAGAGCAGTTTATCTGTAACCATTGCTAAATTTACATTTAAGAAGGGACCAGAACTGAAGATGGTCCACACCAGCCAGCACATGTCTGAAAAACCCCACTTCCCAAGGAGCCTGCAGGAATGTGCACTCTGGGCACCTACATGGGTGAATGGAGAAACTGGGAGCAGGGAACAGCAGGTGAAAGGGAGGGTGAGAATTACTCGAGCGTAAACACACAGCACTGTCAAAGCAGAGCATCACAGCAGAGTAAAACTCAGAACTCTACCTGGGACCAAGAACAAATCTCACAAGGGTTTGAAGACTCTCCAAACCCTGCTGAGTTAGCAGGACTTCTACTATTCACAGATGAGGCCCTGCTGTCCCACATCCCAGCCAAAGGAAACGCAGCATTCCTCACTGCAGGTCCCACAACTTACCTTGCATAATCCTATTATAAAATGGTAGTAAGCACAGTATATAGCAATAGTTTATGAAGGCAGTGCAAGAGGGCTTTAACCAACCATGAGAGATACGATCAAGCTACACTCATGTCTCAAGCCAAACCTTCTTTGTTTGAAGAATATTGTTCTGGCACACACAAAATGCGATCGCAATTATTCCAGCAACGCTCTTTTTTGGTAAGTGCCTGGGGTAGGCAGCAGTCATTTTAAGTATTTAGAAAAACAGATGGGTCTGCCCTTGGTACTAAAATTCCACTGTAGCTGTAAAAATCACTTCCATTCCATAACTGACCATATGAAGTCCAAGTGCTGTGTAAAGAGCATTCTTCTCATTAATTACACATTTAGAAATAATACTAGAAAATGAATACTGCTCTTTCCTTTCCAAGAAAATTACTACATTTTATGTCCAAGTAATTGTACTGAACATGTTTGCTTTATATTTCCAGAATAACAATACCTCACTGAAGACAGACAGCATTTATCTGACTTACCAGAACGATGGTGATGTTGCTCTTCCAGGAACTCCAAGTCAAGCATGAGGTCATCTTCATCCAACTCACAGGAACCCAAGTTATTCAAAACATCCTAGTATAGATTTAAAAAAAAAAAACAAAAAAAAGAAGCATTAGAAGCATTTTGACAGATGTTTTAATCAAAGTGCTCTACACAAAATACTTTCCAATCAGATCTGGACAATGTAACTAAGTAGGAGCTACAGTAAATTTTTCTGCTGACATTAGACCAGTGAGAAACGGTGTGAAACAACTGTCCAAGCTGAAACATGTTTGTCACCATTCTCTTTTTAGAGAGTCTCAAATATTTAACAAAAAAAACCAGAAGCAGAAGTAATACAATCTACCTTTTTTTTTTTACTGTTCAGTGATAGTTTTATGTCTTTGCAAGTTTAATCATAACTTTTTATGAAGAATAAAAATGTTATTTTTAGCACAACATTAAAGTATCAGTGCATGTTTTTTATTAAATTTTGGAATTCTAAGCACTGCCTGCCCTTACCAATACACTTTGAAGAGAGATTTACTGTTCTATTTATCCAAAGGATAAAGAGACACAAATTTAGCATAAACAGGAAATTCGGGCATGAATTATCAACTCATGAATTTTTAAGTATTTATGTGGGTGGCAAAGGCTTCCCTGTCTATACAGGGAAGAAATGTGACTATTAAGTGTAGCTGCTTAGATCTCCATTACCATTTGATAAATTTTGTTTGCCAGGTCTTAACCACAGACAGATAAGGCAGGTTTACACACAGGGATAGTAAATTTCCGTCTTCTTCCCATGCGTATTTTATTCTATGGTCATTTCTTTGACCCAGTAATATATTGATTTTCTCCACAATCACCAACACCTAATCAAAGCTAACAAAATGCTGCCATTTTGTTTGCTCATCAGCAAGCAATATTGCAGGGCTCAATTCTTCCATCCATCCACAGGCAAGTAAGCCATTAAACGCTGCATGGGATGCTGGCACCCTCAGCACTGCACACTCTTCCAACACTCAGGTAACATAAATCAGTGTGAAAGGTGCCCAGTCATTGTCCCAAAGCATTGAGCTGTCTGGGAGATCTCTGCATAGCAATCTGCTGTATAGAAAGTAGAGAGATATGACAGTAGTATACATTAAACTGTTAAAGCCTTTCTTGACCTCAGTTCCAACGGTAATTTTTAGGTTCCTTCTAATTCTTGTATGTATGTTCCTACAACAATAGATGTCACCTCTTACTCCTATTCACCACCTGCACCTATGCAACCCTTGAGAGTAATTATTTCTTCAATCTCTGTTTTATATTCTTTCACAAACAACATACAGGCAGCACAAGGACTTTTTCTTGTATTTTTTCCCTGACTTACCAATCTACCAAGAAACCTCTTATGACAGACAAACCTCTACAGAACCCATTGCTAATGCTGTTACTATATTTTTTGCTCCCTTTTTAAATTTCAATGCTATTATGCAAAATCTCAACCTTAATCAAATGGTATATTAAACTCAAGAGAATGTACAAAATACTTTGTTAATATATTGTTTTATTGGTGTAACAAAAAAATTTGGTGAAAACATCCAGAAGAACAATCTCTGCAATTTTTAAGCAACAGCTACAAGTTTTTCATGCCAGTAGAGGCAAAAGGTAAAATGGTTGGAGTACACATGTTTGTTCTTTACCTTAAAATTATTGTCTGTGTTACAGTTGACCAACTGAATCCACACTGATACTAATGCTGAGTATCCTTTGATAAGTTATACTACCAAGGAGCAATGAATTCATGCTAATTGAGCATCTTGTGCAGTAATTTATGTGTGGTCTGAAATCCTGGGAGATTGCCTGCAAAAACACAGTGACTCACAGCCTTCATAAAGAAACAAATTCCATCTGATTTGGAATTAACAAACACAAACAGAACCCCAATTTTCAAAACTGAAGAGCTAAAGAACCATCTAAGAGGGACCAAAAGAAAAAAGTTTGTATTCCACTCTCCTCCTGCTTATTACTGCCTTCCAGGAAGATCTTCACTTCCTGAGTAACGCTGTCAGTGCAGGCACACCGTGCTCCATCTATCTTCTCTGTTCTGCATGGCTGATGCACATCCTGCTCCACACAGCAACACCTCTTCTCATCCACCTGAGTTAAGGGCTCCAAGCTGCCCTCTCAAAGCACCTGTGACCCCTCTGCCTTCCCTTTCCTACAGCCTCTTCAACTGCACCAACAACAGCAGGCAAGCTAAAGTGACAAAGAAAAGCCCCCTAGGTTTAATTTCTTATAAGTACCTCCTCCAGGGAAACAGTCTCCCTGTGTTCCCAGGAGTTCACTTGCTCTTTATAAAGGGACAAATCACAGGACTAGGACCAAATTAGAGCAGCTACTGTCCATCATGGCAAGAGCAGCTTGAGAGGGCTGCTCCACCGCCGAGGATGTCAAAGATGGCAATCCAGCTGATTCCCTGCTCTGATCACCCACCTGCGAGCACGGTTCTTCCATGGGCACAAAACAAAAAGGAACTCACAAATGCATAAAAGCCCACCCAAAGAGAGAGCACCAGTTAGATTCCCAGGGCTGTTCTAAGTAAGTAATATTTTCTGAAAACATATAATTAGAAAACAAGAGAGCCAAGCTCCCCGACTGACCTACCTAATGTCACAGAACAGCTCAGTGGTACCGCTGCGAGTGACACCACTGTCCTCCACCCCTCTGCTTCCTCACCAGGATTCATTACTCCTTTGTGGATATGACAATTAGCAAAAGCTGTAATTTCCTTTAAAGTTTAATATCTCTTGACCCTTTGCCCATTCTTCCCCTCACCACTGCCGCAGCAGTCTTTGAAGAAAAACATAATTAAATACTTTTAAAAAAATGAAGTAAGAGAGAGATTGAGCCCTAAAGAGCATTCCAAGTGAATACTTTAAAGCTTTGCTACATAAGAAATTAATTCTTCCATTAAGGTCTCAAGGAACCATTTGTTGTCTATTTAGGGTGGCATACCTTTTTTTTTTATTTTAGGAGACAAACCATTTATTTAAGGCACAACCTTACAGCAAAAACCTCTTTATTGACTCAGTAATATGCTCTCAGAAGCCTTAAGACGTACTTCCTACTTCCAGTGTCTTCTTGATTTCTACTACCATTTTGCCTTTGCAACAGACTCAAAATGAATGTGATTTTTCTTCTAGTGAATCTGGAAGTTGATCACAACCTGTGAGAAGTGCCTGTGAACACACTTAGTCCATCACTTGCTCATATTTCTCCGTTTATCCTGGTCAACATGGCCTACAACCAGTTTAAAAACTAATAAACTCAGTTTGCCAACCATACTTTCCACCTTTGACTTGGTAGACTACCACTGTTATTTTAAGTAGTTTCTATTCATGCAAGAATTTAGCAGTAATAATTTAAATGTTACTAACTCAGAATAAAAAGCAGCGATTTGTACAATGGCTCAGGATGTGTTTGATATCCAGTAACAGCTGTAAGCAGAATAGGATGCTAATCCAAGAATATTTCAAGGCATCAGTAACTTCTTATTAATAGATTTCAGATTTAAAATTCTTTCAGCAACCACAAGAAGTGTAAACTGCTAATTTTATCCAACAGCTGGTTATCTTACACAGGACTTACTGAATTCAATGGTACTTAACTTGGGCATAGTCACAACTTCCTTACTTAACATTCTTAAGTAATATGACCTATGAATAGTTTTAGTATCAAAAGCTACCTGTGATTTACCTGGGTATAGTTCAGAAACAACTGAAACCCTTTAGTAATAGGCACACAACTCCCCCAGCCAGTAAATTTACTCAGGCTTGTTGAAGGGGATTTCCTTCCTACACCTTAATACCCTCTCTATCTCCCTTCTGTCTTCTCAGCTTCCTTTCCTAAGAAGGGAAACTCAAAAGAAATCTAATCCATAATATATAAATTTTAGTCCCTTTCCAGAATAGCCAAGTATTTAATTATTTTTACACCTGTTCAGTTCAGAGGACAACACTTAAAATGCTTTGAAAGCTGGAATAAATACCAACAGCTTTAGCAGTAAATATACATAAAATGCCCAAGATAACAGGTCTCACATCCACCATTTGGCTTAAATAATAAAAAGCAAATAATACCTCTTTATGAAGGCTCCTTTACTACGTTTTTTTTCTAATTATTATTCCAAATAACTAACTTACACATATAAATACCTAGTGAAATTACTGCTTATAAAATGACAGTATAGTCCTCTAAGAATTGACTGTGCTGCTACTCAAAAGTGGCAATAAAATACACATATAAATATACAATTACATTAATGTGTATTATTTTGTTAAGCAATGTAATTCAATTCCACATGGACCTAGCAAAACTGTATCAATTTCATAATACATATAAACCAAGCAGGCGAAAGCCATGCAGAACTGAGCATTTACAACTAATACACAAAACTAAGTTTAATAATTGGGTTTAGGTAACAAATCTGTCCATTTGAACCAGCCAGTAATCAGTGGCACTCATCAAAAGATTAATTTCTTGGTATTTTCACACATCTTTATTCTAGACTTCCTGCTCCTACATAATGGAAATAATCAAGTAACAGCAAGGTCCTAAAGGCTGCAGACACAGATTTTCTGTCATTACCAGCATTTTTGGAAGGCTGTATCTGTTATTTTGTAATTTTATTCTAATTAACATGCAGTCCCTGGTCAATATGATGTTCAAACAAGTCTTGTATATTTTTCAAGGGCTATAGTGGTATCTTGAGAGAGATTCAGCCCCAACAAATCTTGTTTTGCTGAGCAAGGGGATGCAATTTTTTTTTCTGACCAGTGTTTTTGGTTACCCCACACAGGCTGAATCTGGGGCCTTGCATTTCCCAGTATGTTTCCATGTTCTTCTACACAGATGGAAATTTCCATTTCATTGCTTGATTGTGATACTGCAACAAAGTCTTGACTGTTTGCTAGAGATCGTTCAAGGTCTTTGAGAACCTGAGGACCAGTAAGCAACTGAAGCTACAAGACTGAAGCATTGGCATGTTTGCAGTTACTCAGTTCAAAAACATTTCTCTCAAACACATCCATGGCTGAAGAAAATACACACAGGTTAACTCCAGTTATAAATATATTGCTATAACAATACTGTCGTGAACATGAACATACTGACCACATTTCAATCTTTAATAGATCTTTTGGTCAAGCTTTCCATTGTTTGACACTCTTTTGCCACTGCACTTCCTCTGATGCTTGCCTTGCAAAATACTCACTGCTGCTGCAATTAAAACTCAGCAGCTGGGCTTTGGTCATAAGCAGCCCTCTTGGAAACCCGAGTCTTGAACACACACACACTCCCACACACACAGATAGATTTTTCCTCAGCTGTCTGTAATTCTGCCCCACTGCCTCTTTAGACTATATGAGGTAAGCCCTAAACCTCAGGGGAACCATTTTTTAACATTTTTTCCCCCCAGAAATAATAGCAAGGGTCTCATTTGCATAAGTGATTATGCAGCGATCACTGGATTTCCAAAGATATTTTTAGAACTACAAAAACAGTATTTTAAACTCACTTTGGGTTCTGTTTTGCTTTCCTTTCCTCTCACGTTGGCCTCTAGACATCTTTCTAATTGTCTTCCTCTGTTATTATTCTTAACTGTATTCTAAATACATATTTTCATCTATTATTGGTGGGAGAGGGTTCCTCATTTCCAAAACGTAAAGATTTAATGTTCATGCCTCCCCATTGAAATGATGTACTAAATGTGGTTTGTAAAATTCCTCTCAGAGTATAACAGTATGTTAATATTTAATATTACAGATTCCTTTTTCCTTCACTGTAGAAATATATGTGGGAGGCCATTTGAGATCAATGCCTCTGCAAGAGTATATACAAAACACACTCTAGGGAGAATAATTTGATTTTTTATAAAGTCACATGTATGACAATTCACCTGTATCAACTGAGGGTCATTGAATATCTGATGCTGGAGAAGAAGAGAATTAAATACTTATTTCAAGACTGAAATGATTTCTAAAGATTGCCAAAGGATAGTACTTCATCAAAATTGTATTCAACAAAGGAACATGGCATACAATCAGCATAAGAATGAAAACTGAGACATACTCAAGGAAAAAGAAAGACCTTGAGCTATTTAAAGTAATGTTAGCTGCTAGAACTGTACCTGAATAATTCATGGACATAATGAAGTATTTCCCTTCTGCTCTCTCCCACACACTTCAAAGGGAAAATGAAAGCACATGAAATCCAGCAAACAGAAAAACTTTTAAAAACATAGAATCTCTGCCAACAGCCTAGAAATCTTTGCACCAAGTGTAAAGCTTATGGATTACTTTTATATTCCAAGAGCAGCTTAAAACAGTTCTTTTTTCCTAAACAGCACCACCCAAAAAGTGTATTATTCCCTACATGAATAAATTGAACGCTTTAGCAAAGAAAAACTAAATGTTGCAATGTTTGGTAAGAACTTTTCCTGTAGTTAACATGTGAAAATCCAGTTATGTAATAAATTAACGTGCCCTGAAGAACCAAAGACAGAAAATGAGCAGTGGAGGGAACAGTCTAACCACAGAGCTCAGATCCATCATACTATCCTTCAAAATATTTTCTGCCTGCACTCTTTCAGCCATGTAAGGGAAGAGCAGTACTTTCTATACGATTGCTGTTTCTGCCCTTTTGATTCTCTGTGCATTAAATCAATGTCTGCAATGATGCTCCTCTTGCCTGAGTGATTATAACTAATGGACTCTCCCAACAGGTCTCAAACTGGCACTCACCCACAGACTGGGCCAGCTCCCTGGAGCCACACAAGGGGAATATCGCCAAGCCCAAGCACAGCTGGGGGCAGGAACAGGACCTGCCCCTGCTCCTGTCCTGCCACAGTGTCAGTCAAAAACAGAGGGGCAATCACAGGACCTGCCCCTGCTCCTTCCTGCCACAGTGTCAGTCAAAAACAGAGGGGCAATCACAGGACCTGCCCCTGCTCCTTCCTGCCACAGTGTCAGTCAAAAACAGAGGGGCAATCACCAGTGCTGTTGTAGCACAGGAAAGCTACCAGTACTGTAGTATTTTGTAACACTGCTAAGAACAGGAGTATGAACAACATGAAGTTCCAAAGATTTAAACAGAGAACAGTGATATATATGCACAGACCATGTATAGGGTAATACCCAAAACCACTAAGAAAGGTAGTAACAAAGGTGGTATGACAGGCAGGAGAGATGAGTGATGGAATCAGAAGTAGTCCTCTTTCCAAAAATCAGATGACCTATAGGAGAGATGGATAAAGTCCCCTCCCTCTCCTTTTGGGGAAGAGGCTGATAAGAACAAAACCATCAAGGATGAGTGAGCAAAAATGAGGAAAGAAGAAGCAGCACACTTTGGATCCAGTTTCCAACACCTGAGAGAGCAGTGCCTGGCCTCCAGAGACCCAGTGAGAGCGATGGCAAGGACCATGCCAGCAAAACTGGCCTTGTTCCTCATCTCCTAAACAATCTCATTTTTAACTCAGCAGCCATCTCTAATTCATACACTTACATATAGGTACGTGCACTCACCCACCTGCAGGGACAGGGAGATGGGAGGCAACAGGTGGCCTCAGCATTTCAGTTTTAGTTCTAAGCAATTTTAAGCAAATATAAGCCATTTTAAGCATCCACCACAGAGTTCTAAATCCATGTTCAAGCTAATCCTAGATAAGGATCAGCTCCTGAAAAACCTGAAAAATTACTGCAATCACCTAACCCTAAATTCACTATTTGTCAAGAATTTTAAAGTGAAAGCCACATCTGAAAATATGCCAAAGCTTATGTGCAGCAGAAAGCCTGAGAAGTGTATCTGGTAAAACAAAAGGAAAAACTGTAATTCAGACAGAGGTGCTTTGCTAAATGGACACCATTCTTTCAAATAATTTTAGAGAGTTGAGATTCACTTTGGTTGTAAATAGAATCAAGACAATGGGGTTTTCTGTGTTGAAAACAGCGTATATATATTTCATACATCAATCTGCAATCTCATTAACAGAGTCCCAGGGAAAAAAAAAAACACTCTTAAGAAAGTATGAAAATACAGTCAAAGAAATGCAATAAAGCTTAAAGGGACCAAATAAAGCTTCCTTTAAAAGATTTTTTTTCACTCATATGCTTTCCTCCCAGCAGAGGGATACATCTGCAACATGTAATCTGCTCTGTGGATTAGTTAATGTTTTTACAGCTTTTGTAATGGGCAAAGCATTCTGCAAACATTCTAGTGCAGTCATTATCAGCACACAGCTTTGGGAAAGTTTTCTACAGTCGTGCCAGATTTTTCTGCCAAACACAGAAAAAGTTCCTTGAGCATCTCCATCCTGAATATAGGATATAATTTAGACCACTCTCTGAAGCTTATCTGTATACACCTTAGAGATGTGAGTACATCTAAACAGTGTCCAGCAGGTTATTCAACACATAGATTAGTCAGTTATTTTTTACCAAAACCACTCAAATTACAAACGTAACTTACATCTAAACCTTCTGTCACTTCAAACTTTGTTTGTGCCCTGAAAACACCCAAGTCAATGCTTCAGCCAACATTTAAAAGGTCAAAATTTACTTTATGACACCTAAGGAATCTTCAATTCTATTTTTGCCTTTTCTCAGCCAGTGGTACAGAGAGAGGGAAAAAAATTAAAAATACCTAAGGAATCTTCAATTCTATTTTTGCCTTTTCTCAGCCAGTGGTACAGAGAGAGGGAAAAAAATTAAAAATACTATAACCATAGAAGTAGTGAGAACCTGAGTGCCAAAAATCAAAAAATTTAGTATCAGGGAATACAAGAGGGAGAAGCTCAGTATTTATAGCCATGACAAACCCCTACCACTCCTGTGTCAAACTCTTATCTAAAGAATACCATTGCTCTGACAAACTACATCAGAAAAATTTGTCTATTGCCACAATCCAACATCAGCCACATTCATCTGACAGACACAGCTGAATTCAAACTCCTTTCCCCAAACAGGTACATAACAAACTCAAGAACTGATTGATTTTTCTTGCAAATAAAAGAATGTTCCAGTTCTAGTTACATCATATATATTGTTGGAGTCAGCACTTTTGGATGCCAGATGAAGATAATCTGTTTTATGGCTTGAGCATGATTTAGTTTCTAAGAAAAGACTTAGAACTTTCTGCAGATCAAGAGCCCAAAACTCTTCTAGACATATGATTTAAATAAATATTTTTTCCTTCCAAATATTATTGTAAGCCAATTAGTTGAACTTTCCATTTCTAATTTTAAATTCTGACCTCTAATATTGGTGATAAATCACTGAATGGTGAGCCCTGTAAATGAAACCACAAGTGATCCTTTAGTATAGCGTCATTAATGCAATATATAATAGATATGCTACGGCTAATATTATTTGAATTCTTTCTGTTTCCATGGCAACTTTGGCCTACAGCTGCTCTGGTAAACAGGGGTTTATAGCATTCTTTGAGAAATTCTTCTGCTCAAAAATCATTTTTCTACCACTGCATACTTTTCTCCACTTTCTTTGGATTGGTTTTTGCTTTGATTTTTTTTTTTTTTTTTTACTGGAAGAAAAAGTGTAAGGTCAATTCCTGGTCCAGAAGAAAGATTTTTTTTTTATTTGTTATCACAGCTGAATGGGCAGTGAATTGGGAACTTGAAACAAGACAAACTGCTACAAGCTTTGACTAACAGCAGAAATACAAAATGCAACGTCCCATTTTGGAGAGTTATCGAAACCTCAGAGACAGAAACCAGAACCACTTGCTGGAAATCCTACAATGCAGCCATTTCACTGCTTTGTTATTTCTTCCCTGCACTTTCAAACTATTTGATGTTTAAGACACCTACCTCTTTCAGTATCTGTGTGTGCATGGTCTTTAACAAGTGTCTGGCTCTAGACCACAGAAAGGAAGAACAGCATCAATACCTATGAAACAGTGTCCAATTCTTTCTCATGATTTCCACAAGTAAACAGAACATTACCTGAATAGAAAAAATGCCCAGCTTAAGAACAGAACACTACAGGAGGGCATCAGAGTTCACCTGGCTCTTATGTCTGAAATCAGAGATGACCAAAACTGCACCAAAGCCACCACTCACCTTGCCAACCACAACTGGGGATAACCAACACAATCTGGCTGTGTCACAGCATTCACCCCCAAAAAAAAGTTCTATGTGAAGAAGTCAGTGTGCTTTTAAGAAGGTGATCTCCTTGCCAGAGTACAATGAAAATACCTGAGACCACAACCCTCTTGGAGTGGTATAATGCTCCTTGAAGGAAGGCCAGGGACGATAATTAGGCTTAGCTTGAAGCTTTTGGGTATCCCTGTCGTGCAGCCTACCCCAACAACAGCCCCAGTTTTATCACTGCTTCAGAGCCTAAAGAAC
Source organism: Notiomystis cincta (assembly GCA_013398075.1). NCBI lineage: Eukaryota > Metazoa > Chordata > Aves > Passeriformes > Notiomystidae > Notiomystis > Notiomystis cincta. Next base: position 79,223 of record VZRX01006595.1, on the reverse strand, counting down.
AAGCTGAAGATGATTCCCTTTGTAGGGCAATGAACTCAGTACAACATAACCATTACCTGTATTAATTGCCTCACACACTGTTACTTGCTGGCAGGACATCCAATCCTTCAGTAATTTGAGTCAATATAGCAGCTTAAAAATCATACTGATGTCAGGTTTATCAGATTGAGAAAATGTAGCTGCTGATGCATTCTAACCAGTGAACGTTCAAACAATAATGTTAAATAAAACATATGTTATATATATATGTGCATATGGGGCCCAAATGTCATACAGGTATTCTAGAGGCTGGATCAGTGTCTGGATGTTCAAAAGAAAACATCCTAAAGCATTAGGTATAGGATTTGCCACAAAGCAAAGCACAAAACTTGTTTTTCGCTCTGCTTACAGGTCTTTTATCCCCAGTTCTGTTCCCATTTCTTTCTGTTCACTGTGTGGCTTTGCTTTTAAATAGTATCTGCTATGTTTCTTTGACAATTCCTATTCTTCCTATAAATTTAAGAGAAATAATGTGCATAGAATAAAGAATAGCAAAGAAATGATGCACTTTTTAATCTAGAAGGACAATGAGTGAAAAATTGCAGTCACTGAGCCAGCAACTTAGTTGTTAAAGGCTCTCCGGTTTGCCATTAAATATCATAGATGAAGTCACAGAATTCTTCATCCTGAGCATGTGTCAAGTCTGCTGCTAGAACAAACAGAGATGAGTGGCTTGTGACACTGACAAGTTAGACCTCAGCTGGACAGCAAAGGCTCAGCTCTGCTAGGAAGTACTCCAAAGATCTTTTTCACTAATCAACATTTATGCATCTTCAGTAGAGAGAGCAATTTAAACTCTGAGGTCATGGTAACACTGTCAGAAACTTTCTCAAATCTTTACCAAAAAAAACTGTCATTATAATGATTTTCACTTGCCATTAATTCCCAGCTGCCTAATTTAGTATGGTAGAAAGCAGTCCCCCCAGTACTAATTGGAATAAATTTTTAATTTAATAGTCTAATGTGCTCCAGTTTGGGGTTTTTTTCCTTTCATCGAATCAATGCTCTCATTATTTGTTAATGGCTGGGTGCTCAGGGCAAATTGCTAAGAAGCCTAAAAAAAGATAGCCTCTTGGTCAATAGTCTAGATTTTAAAAGGATCACAGGGTAAGTTATGATTTTCTTTCAGAATTAAGTAAAGCACAGTGTTCTGATTTGAATGGGATAGTGGCATTTATAGGTTCATTTGACAACTGTTTCTATTTCATTACCACTCTAAGCAGGCAACACCACAAAAGCCCAGACTTGCTCAGCACTGAAGTCAGGTTCTTATCCCATAACATGAATAAGATGAATCCTCATGGACTAAGCTTCAATAGATCCATCACAATAAACTCATCTAGAGAATACTTGCCACAGAATCTTATTCAGCATATAACAAGATTCAAATTTATACTAAAAAGAACTTAGTCTCTTAAGTGACACCAGTCTTCCATGTCTATATAGTCAGGACTTTAGAGAAGGAATTGAAGTATTAAACAGCAAATGTTTGCTGTCTTAGAGTTAACAGACTGACATTACTTTCCAATGTTCACAAGACTGAGAAAATATTCATATTATACTTTTAAGTATCTTACTCTGGAGTACTTGTACTATATCAATACTAGTGATGTTAAAATTTCTTATTCTCAAACAGGTTCTAACCTCACTTGAGTCAACAGATTCCAATACCACTTTTTACAAGAATTAGCAACTTCACACATCCAAAACAAAGTGGCATGTTGTTTCTTGGTCAGTATCCCTATTTTTAAGATGTAAGCTCCTTCTAGCTGCCGTTGCTTTTAGTATAAAATAAAAGTACACAGGTAAAGAGGTTCCAGAAACAGGCAGCAGAAGCTTCATAAGGACTAGATACTACTGAATGTGCTGAGCAAAAAAATCTGATCAACTATCAATGCCCATCCCTTCTGCAGCCTTAATTCTGTACGTACAGACTGGATTAAGCAAAAATTGGGCTTTGTTTTCTTTCCACTTTACTGGAATCATAGAGCAAACACAATCACTGTGAAAAAGCCAGCACATATAAAGGTGTTCTGGAGTTCAGTACTATGCAGTACTATTATTCCCAGGGCTGCAGTGGATGAGTACATGAACTTTTATAAACCGCTTATTATCCTACTTTTCTAAAGAATAAGGTTGATGCCATCCCATTGCCTAAGCAAAACATTTTTTTTTCCTTTCCCTGGGAAATTTAAACCTCTTTACCAACATTCAATAAATTGGAAATTGGAAAGCAACAGTCTTAAAGGCAAAATGCAGAAGCTGAGCTACAGCATCTATTTGGAAGAGTAAGATTCAAGCACTGCATCTGCTACAATCAAAAGCCAGGTGGAAAATCGAGAGCTGTAACTGCCTCGACCATAATGGCTTCTTTCAGTTGCAGCATCCTATGCCTATCCAGAATGACAAAGGTGTCTTTTAATCAATATCTCCATGCAGTGTTATATACTAAAAACAAAAATCAAAACAAACTCCCCATGACTTAGTGCAATATTAAACAAAGAAAATTCACATAGTATTTTTTTTGCATGATGTCATACTGCATGAAATTTAGCTTTTTCATTTGTGTACTGTGTCTATTACTGAATCATTCTTTTCTGAAATGTCTTGAGACAATGTATAGTAAAAGGAAATCAAGTCCAAACTTGGTTATGCCTCAATACAGTAGGATTTTATTTTACTCTCCATACAGTACCTGCATTGCAACTAAGCAACAGCTCCGAACAATTTAAAGTACTCTCACTCTGCTACTCAAAAAGCTGCAAATTTCTTTTACAGTCAGTTGATGCTTACAGAGAGAGAGTAAAAGCATGCTGAGCTGGCCTGTCCATCACCTCACTCAAAGCATTCTTCCACATCACAAGAGAACTCCTTAGCCTACCAGCTGCCCAATGCCTTTAGGCATTTCTTCCCCTAAGGCAACACCACAGAACTCTAAAGTTGAAGTTTGGCACATGACCTTGCTGAGCTTCAGCATAAGGATTTCACTTGCTGTATTTTATCTGTCAGGATTCTTCACTCCTGGGAGATCCCACATCCTTCCCAACTCCAAGGACAAGGCATTGCCAGTTTCTTAGCACTGCGAGTTTACAGCTCTCAGTCTATGACAGTGGCATCATCAGAAATAAAAAGCTCCAAGAGGCTTCCTTGCCACGGGCCTCACCTGCTGAGAAATCAAAAGATTTCTTGCTCTCTTCCCAAAGCCCCAACACGGTTTTCTACATTGCAGAGTGGCATGCTGTTCCTAAATGCACTCCAAATATTATCTGACTGCTATTTGTATAAAATAAGGAAAACATAAACCATGTTTTAATCAAAAGGCTTAGCTATCATACTATACAAGAAGTCGAGCAGCCTTCTACTCCGAAGCCAGGCACATTTCACAGCAGTGTTTGTTGTTCCGAAGAAGCCTAGTGCCACCGAGTGGCTGAGAGGAAAAATCAGCTCCTGGGTAAAATGCACTGGAGCTGCAGAAAGCAGACATTTCCCAAAAGAATGACCTGGAATTGCAGTTGGCAGTCTGTTTGTGTTAAGAAAATCAGGTAATCAAAAATTAATTTCTAGGCACAACAATCAACAGACAACTTCATGGATCTCTGAAAGAGACAAATGGGCTACTGACACCATAGAATAATTGCCTTCAACTTTTGCATCAGAATTCTCTATCATAAATTTAGAGTATAATTGAAAGGTTTATACATTTAAATATTAATGCTACTCAGAATGTAAGAAGTACAACATATTATCAGTGGCAGACCTGATAGTTTCCTGGCATCCTTTTAAATTTAGCTCTGGGTGCAGAAGTTCCAAAAGCATTCTCTGTTACACTTGTACTCCAATCAAACACACACATGCTTTCTTTTTAAAATAAAATCAGGATGATACGGTACTGCCTTTTGCCCTTGATATATATGAGCTTCATACTTGAAAATTTCACTCAAAAAAACCCAAGTTTCTAAAAAATTAATTGAGGAGAAGTTATGTCAAAAGGGTTTCTTTACATCCTCAGAAGAAAAGTTCCCTTAAAATTAAGAATTCAACCTGTGATTGACAATCATCTGTCTCACTGCTTATTTCTTCATGGGAGTTCTTAAATTGAGCATAATCTTCTTATGGGACTCTGGGCCCACTCCTGCTGATTTGAAGATAACTACGAAACAGTGCAAATTCTTCAGTGGCAACTTGTCATTTTCTCTTACTGATATAAAAAGCCCTAGTATAATAATCATACCAACTTTCTGTATCCATATAAATTACATCATATGTAATGCATTAAATTACACAGATTCTAAAGTTCTCTGTTCCATTTTCAACAAAAATAACTGTTCAGCATAGCGAACATTGTTTTCTATTTCATGTCATACACAGGACTAGCTGATGCTTTCAACCCAAGCATAAAGGAAAAAAAATTATGTTTTTAGGTTGTATTTTTGTACATCTGAAACTGCTTCTACTCAGGTCAAAGAAAATAACAGCCTCTGACATATGCATTCTTACTGTACTCTAAGTCAGCAACGGGCAAAAAGAAAAGCTGCTAAAGATTGCATTTCTTTTTGAATACTGGGTGGTAGTGAAATTCCATATCAAGATAAATCTATTCATAGATTGTCTGTGCACTCAGAAAAGAGCTATTAATTTAATCTCTACAGTATAACTAATAATCTTCGCTGCTTTAGTTGATAATACAGCCCTTAACACAATGTGATACAAATGGAACTAAAAGCAAGCCATCATTAGTGTTGAGAAGGTCAGGGAGAAGAGAGAATTAAGCTTTTGGCAGTAGTGCATGGCCCAGACGACAGGAGATAAGAGAGACACATTGAAATGTGGGTCAGACCTGACACGTGGAGAAACTCATTCCACAGGAAGACAGGTACTGAAGCACATCCTTGAGGCTGTATGGTCTCCAGCCTTGGACACTTACAACACTCAGCTGGATCAAGCCTGGAACAACTTGGTCTGATGTCGTACCCGGCCCTGCTGTGAGCAGAGGGTCAGACTAGAGACCTCATAAGGACCCTTCCAACCTGAATGACAGTATTAGTATAAAATGCTATTCCTTCATTAGTGGTCATCACTTGATGTTATGTTCTTGGTTTTGGCACATGTTCATATTCTAGTAGTGAAAAGGTAATAGAACTAGAACTTTTTCTCAAACAACTCTCATGTTAAAACATATACAAGCAGAGGTTCCCCATTTGTAGAAAACCTGAGGTATTTATTAGGGTAAATTAAATGGGATTTCTTACCCAATAAGGCAGTTCTTTCAATGATCTCCAAGAATTTACAATCTTCTGCATATCAAATTCCATTCTATTCTTTCACTCACCAGACTCCTTACATTGCATTTTTTTTTTAATCATCAGTCACATCTTGTGTTTACGTTTAAGAGAAGTCCTTCCTTTTCTACTTATGTGTAGAGCCTGTAAAAGCTTGACTTCTAGTCAGTCAGCTGGTGAATTTTCTTGGTTCCCAGCTCATGGCTGGGGGTCAACCAACAGCAATTATAAATACAAATGATAACTAACTATCTCCCTGAGGACACGGTACAGAAGGAGAGGTTAATTCACACAACATTCAAATCAGCAACCAAAGCATCTTCTCCATTCTGTGGCTGTTTCAGGCACTGAATATTTTTCTATGATTGTGAAAAAACAGTCTCCTCTTCAGAGTTAGATTCCAAATTTATGAGTTATGAAATTACTCTATGACACCATGGTTTCTTATTATAGTACTGCTGAAGAAAAATTTCCAAGTCATTTGCATCTGCTGATACAATATCAGAGGATTACGTTTTTATGCTGCCAGATAAAGCAGTCATTACTACTACTAAACTTGCAGAATAAAAGTTAGCAAATAAAGATAGGTTTTTGTAATTAATTTTGATGCTTAATTTCAGTCTCTGAACAGCAAACTCTCATGAGCAGCAAAACTCTCTATGTGAAATCTAAGTAATATTACTTAGATATATATTAGAGCTTATATATATATATTAGAGTTCACATCACAAAATGTTGACAGGATAGTAGGTGCTCTGCTAATTTATTCAAAGGTGACACCTCATGGAATCAGCTGGTTGGGAAAGACAACAAAGCAGCCCTGAGTTTACATGCAGTGTCCCTCAGACTGTCCTTCCATCCCACGGACTGGCAAATTAATGAAACACCATCCCAAGAACATTTTCAACTATTCCTTATCTCATACTCCTTTAAACAGAAGTTGTTCTCAGAACACAGGGCTACATTCTACCAGCATAAAATGCAAGGTTAATCAAATTTCAGGAAGGGCTTTTGGACTGGAACTGCACATTGACTAACGGGAGCCAGGAACAAGACCAAGAAACGGCACTTCTGAATTTATTCACTTATGAATGAAATTACTTCCCCAACGGTGCAGTCTTCAGTGAAAAACACTTCCACCTTTAAGGAGCAAGTGGCCAGCAGAAATGTGTGACTAACAGCTGGGCATGAGTGTGATTATTTCAAAGTGCTCATTCTGAGGCAAGTCAGTAACTGAGCACCTTAACAACCCTGCCTCTCCTAGATGTTTTACACAGGCCCTTTACTTACTGTTTTAGGGAAGTCTGTTCCTGGCTTTGCGTGGGTTCACACGGAATGGGAGTGCTGTTTAACAGTTTCGCTGGGCGAGCCAAAATGCTCTTCTCACTCTTCAGAATTTAAAACAAAAAAGCTTAGTGAAATGGATTTTTTGGGGTAAAAGAAGCGATAATGAATGCTTTTAATAAAGCCCCAGAAGCCAGAGGTATCATGTAAATTTAATGAAACGTTATTTCTTTTAAAACCAACAAAATACAGAATCCTCCTACCTCCATTTCACTTTAGCTGGATATTAGGCCCTTCCTTCCTCAAGTTCCTGACAGTCTGATACTATTACAGGAGAAATCATAGACATAATAGGCAAAGAGGCAAATCTTGCATGAACACAAACCAATTCCCTATCATTAGGAATCGTAATTTTTTCCTCTTTTTATCAGTGTCCAAGGTTGTTGTGGAGAGACACAGCCCTCTTTCAATTTCCACAAGTATAATCTGACCCATATGGAATAATCCACAAAAGTTATCATTTTGACTCAGCTGCTTTTATTACCATCCAATCCTAATACCAACATCATCAACACTCCTGACCAAAGCCAAGCTTAGCAAGCATCAATGTTTTGCTCTTCTTTCATTTTTCATCTCGAGATCCACGATAATTCAGCCTATGCACTACAATTAAAAACTAGGCAGAAATTGCATTTCTCAAATGCCCTACTGACATCACACAGTCCAGAAAGAAATGCAGAATCTCCATTCCTGTGCTACAGCCAATCCTCCACATGAATACAGTTCTATCTACCAGCAATTTTTCATTTGAATAAAGTAAAACCTCCAACTACTGTATTACTACTAAGTCTGTAGTGTTAGGCTTCAGACCAAGATAAATTCCCCAACGAAGATATAGCATTAGTATAGAAAGCTATTTTTTCATTAGTGGTCCTCACAGATATAAAAATAAGACCAGGACTAACTCAGTGCCCAGCAGATTTTTAGGGGCTGGAAGAACAAATGACCTACATACAGTATTACATCAGCACATCATTAAAGTGAAGTTCTGATCTGAAATTAATCACATTCTTATAAGGTGGCACATTGACTAATAAGAAAAAGTACTTGCTGGAGGCTGCAATTTTTTCCTGTTAGTAATGCTTCTGCTCATCCCAATTATTCTCATGAGCACCATAGCACAGTATTTAATCAAGAGGAGAAAGAGAAAGGGAATAGAAAATGAAGTGGTAAATGAGGAAAATGATGGGACACCCTTAGCAGAGCTATCTTCCATCTTAAAACACTGAATATTTTTCTTCCAAACTACAGATAATCCATTCAGTGAATACTAAGACTTTCTCTTAACTATATAAAATGTAAGTTACATGATAAATTAATCACTGCAGGACTTTCAGACAATTCAGTACCATAAAGAGAACAACCATACACAGCAGTTTTTTGTGTAGGAGCAGGTGAGAGGGTTTAAAACAATACTCTGTTCCCTGAAAGATTTGCCCAATGTTTTTGGGGAGGAGGAAGAATGCCAATTCTATTTCTGAACACAAGACAAGTTATCACCTTTTCCACTCATTCAGAAAACTACGTAAGAATATTTTCATACACAGCCTCACTTTCAGATTGTTTCAATTCCATCAAAGTCACTCTACCAACCCTTGGTTGTCTCAAGGGTCTGCAGTAGCCAACAGGAAACATTAAAGGCAGAAAAAGTTACTGGAATTTAAGATGACTGATCTTTGAAATGCTTCAAATGTCTGAGGACTCAAAACAGAAAACTTTGCCCCTGGAAAAGAGTTTTTTTTTTTTTTTTTTAAGAAGAAAGGCATGTTTGTAACCCTTTTGATCAACAGTTTTGGTTACNTGCCCCCGGGAAAAAGTTTTTTTTTTTTTTTTTTAAACACAAGAGGAGACTAGTTGGGGTGTGGGAAGACATACCAGCAGAGGAGCTTATGACCACTGCTCTCTTCCCCTGATGCAATAAGCACAGAGTTGGGCCTGGCTTTTCAGAATCTTCTGAATATATACTCAGGACATATAACCTCCAATGGCTCAGACTGCCCACCAGCAATTTGGGTTTTTTTCTGCTGGGCCAAGTTTAATATAACTGAAAAATTGTGTTCTAAAAAACACTATTTCATGCTTTGAGCCTGAAGCAGCAATATTTTTGCAGCACTTTATTTACCCGTGACAGGCTATATGGAGCTGAGCATCAGTATCTCTTAATCTATAAAAGTGTGTTTTATTATGGTACTGGTGAGTGAGAGACCAGCTACCTCACTGTATAATGGACTCCCAGCACTGCAAATCCAAACTGGGGTTTCTCATCCGCAGTTCTGCAGCCTGTGCTGATCTGTAAGATTAGAGCAGAGCCCAGCCAGGGAAGATTGCTCCCCTGGTGATACAGAATTTTGTTAACTTGATCAAGAGCTGTATTAAAGCATTAAGTAAACCTTTAAATCACTGCCTGTTGCAGCTCTTGGATGGACACACACAACTAAAATGTATTAGTATGGGCAACCATACTGAAAACAACATATGAACACACAACAGCAAGTAAAACCATATAAAATTGCACATCTCAGGGAATGCACAGAATTAACATCACATTATTCCCCATTCCTCCATGGCAAACTTCAAGGGATTTTTTTTCCCTGTTTTAACATTTTATTCAATTTCCTTTTAATAAATACATACATAAAAGACAAGAAAATCAACCCATGTGGATCTGTACAGGGCAATGAGAAATGTAAATGTTCCATTCTCCCTGTCTGTCCTTACAGCACGATTTAGATGTCATTATTTCATGTCCATAGGTAAAATTACAAAAGGATAAACAGTAAATATAGTATTTCAAATGGAAGAAGCAAAACCCACCACCTGTACTTGCCACTGAAGTATTGCTTGCAACAGAATCACTACTGATCACAATTCAAAAGGGGAAACAGTTTCATCCAATTGTTTGGAGAAAATCACTCTTCCACTTGGAGCCTACAGAATCAATTCAACCTAAACTCAACATTTTTCACATAGGATACTAGAAAGCTCAAAAGTGACAGTGGGGGGCTGTATTTTTTGTTTGTTTTATTAATAAGGCAATATAGTTTTAGTCCTCTACCATGGATAGTTGCTTTCCTATTCCTACTTGATATATAGACAAAGTAATGCTCCAAGGTTACCAGAAAAGCAAAATTCATATTTTAACCAGCCCTGACTGAGTAATCCCAATGATTCCACTGAACATCACAGTTGCTGGTGTCCCAGCCAACTGCAGTCAAAATTCATCTTAAGTTTAAAATGCAGTAGGCTTCAGATGCCTCCTTCAAATTGTTTCTCAGGAGGTAGAATATCGGCAAGGCCCAGTTTTTCTGTTCAAAACATAATATTCATTCCCATGCTGAGGTTTTTGTATCCAATTGTTGTATAGTCTAAGGTGACCACCATGTGCTTCTACAACAGCACTTGTAGAATTAATGACACATTTTAGCATTATATTTATATAGAGAGAAAGAAATGCAAAACCTAATAGAAGGTAGTTCAAAAAACCAAAACACTGGTGGCCTCACAAAAGGTACCTATGACACAAGTTCAAAGCTTCTAATTGCCAAACAGATTATTAGTTCGTCTTCACAATATTTTGCTGTATTCCCTTACAGGTCTCTCTTATCAAATGTACTCTACATACATGTAATTTTCTGCTCCAGATAAATAGCTTGGGCTCATCATAACAGCTCAGCCATGCCTGCAGGCTAACTGGAGTCAGAGTTTTCATTTTCAACCTCAGATTGGATGCGCTTGGCCAGTCAATGCACCACAAACCTCATTTTTTTCCCCCAGTAATATAAACGCAATAAAGCGAGGGAAGTTAATGGAGGTTTGCACTACAGTAAAAACCAGGAGAGCAGGGTTGGCTGAGGAGACAGCTGGTTGATTTTTAAATGCAATAGGAAGGACACAAAGATAACTTTCTTCCCAGATTAAGGAAATCTATTATTTTCCTCAGGCAAGTCATCAAAGTATCTCCTTCTCTCATGAGAATACTAATTCTTGAAATAAATGTTTTACTGACATAAAAGGGTGATTTTTGTTTACTGCTTGTAATGTTAACAGGGAAAAAATTACTTTCCTCTAGACAAATGCCACAAGGCTGAAATGCCAATAGCCTCATAAAACAGATTGATACCTATAAATTAGCTACGCCATTTTTAATGAGTGGAAGATGAATTCTGAACAAAATAACAGTAACTTCACTTGTTAGTTAAATCAACATTTTGACCTGTATTTCCAGCCTCAAAACCACTGGCAGAACTGTAGCAATAATAAACTGGAGAACTCAATATTAAATAGCTACCTCAGAATTACAAGCATACATCTTTGTTTATTTTCCTTTGCCATGCACATATGCACAGCTGCTTCTGACACTATTCATTACAGCAAAATCCAGGGCTCATACTGGCCTTTAGCTCTGCCATATATTCAACCACTAAACTGAAAAGCACAGATTAGGAAATAGCAAAACCCTTCAGTAAAATATCTTTTATCACCTTATGCTTCTAAGGAAGATAACCCCTCATTACATCAGCATTTTCACAGCCAGCAAGATGACTGTATTATTTTTTTCCAGATGGGGAAAAAATAAGGGAACTTAGTTCAAGCTGTGCAGTGAGCCTGTGAGAGAACCTCACAGTTACCAGCTCCTTATCCTTTTACAGCTTACAGTTCCAGGCACTGCAAATCAAAGGCCTTCTCCAAGAAACACAAACTCAAAAAAATCTGTCCAGGTTTTACTACCCCTTTTATATCCCTTCACTGTGGTATCTCAAAAAAGCAAGAGACATTCATGCTATATTCCACTTTATGTATAGAGAGTATAATGGAAAGTGCTCTCTATTATGGTAAAAAAACCTGTGCTACCCAAAGATCTGGATGAAATGATCACGAATATTTTAAAGTTTGTACAGTATTCCCAGCATACCACAAGCTTTGCACAGACATAAAGGTAATGTTGTGACTATAAAGAGTGTTGAAGTTAAACAGATGAAATGCATGGAGCTCTCCATCAGTCCTGGACACAAAAAATCTGAAATGGAAAATAAACATGACTGATGATATCCATTAATACCATGATGGAGGATTCCAAGCAAGAAAACTGTGAATAAGAAGAACTCAAGGGCACAGTGGTTGCAGGATTTTCCAAAAAAAAATGGGACAATTTAATGATCAGGCTATAACTTTCTATCACAATGTTAAGCTTCCTATTTATAATCTATGTACTTGTGTTAAGGAGCCAATGTTTGCACATGACAGTGGCTGTGACTGCATGTAATGCTCTGAGTATTATTGGAGGAGTGAACTACACACAGTGACCATCAATCTACATTTCTTTTTCATTATTTGTCATTACAATGGACTGTTTGATCCTTCTACTCTTCTTACACAGGAGGGGCAAAAGGAAGAAGCCTCTAATTCCTAAAGGTCCTATTTATGAGTTGTCAGCTTGCAAAGGCCTACAACCATTTGTCTTTCTTAGGAATGTAATGGGTGAAATGTAGTGTATCAAGCCTAAAACAGCTTTCACCCTGGAATTGGTAAGCAGGAGCACTGAAGTAGATGATAAAGTGCTATATAATATGTGTGCATTTAGAAATAAATCCCAAAGAGAGCAGAAAACCAAACTACCGTAATACATCAATCAACAGAGGGAAGCAGGTAATGAAAGAGCAATATCTGCTAGTAATATCCATCCACCTGTTATCTCTTTATCTGTTATTTTCATATTCTTTGCTTTTACCTCCACCTCTATCTTCAACTTATTGGCTTAAATTGAGCTAAAAAAAAATTGTCCTGCCTTAAAAGACTATTTTAATACCTGCTTACAACCCCAGAAATCTCCTTCCTATTGCTGTTGCATGCTGTTTCAACCCTCTATGAGGGGCCACCGACACAGCAAGCATTTTTCATCTCAGAGGTTTTTTTCCAGCAGTAGGAGCATTTACTGTAACAAGTACTTGTCAGTCATTCTGCAAAAATGAGAAGAGAAAATTCTTGTACTACCACAGGCATTTTTGAGAGCAATGTTACTTTTTGCTTTTTCTGACCATGTTTTCCTAGGGAATGGGCAAAGAAAAAAGGGACTTGAAGTTCTGTTTTGAAAGCAATTTTTTTTTTATTTTCTCAGGCAAAAAGTAGTCTACTTGCTTGGCGATTGACATTTCTATGTTAGTATTATTTGCCCACCACAAAATCTAGCGTGCTGTCGACGTTTTTTAGAGAAATTTTTTCCTCTTTAGAAATGCTAATTTNGTCCTGGGAACTCTTTTCACCTGGGGACCCTGAGATTCGAACTCATTTCTCCCGGTCCCGGCCGGACCACGTGGCCACCGCCACCCTGGGCTGCCAGTGGGTTCTCTGGTTCTGGTTTTGTTGTCACCATTACAGTTGTTGCCTGTTTACCTCATACAAATACTTAGTAAAGATCTGTTATTCCTATTCCCTGTCTTTTGCCTGAGAGCCCCTTGATTTCAAAATATTATTAATTCGGAGGGAAGGGGGGTTCACATTTCTCATTCCAAGGGAGGCTCCCGCCTTTCTTGGTAAACACCTGTCCAAACCGGGACACGTCCTCTTTCACTCAATTCTCAGATCTTCACTTCCAGGATCATAAAGTAAGAGGGTACAGTATTGCTTCAATTCACATAAGAATTCATAAAAATATAACCTCATTACAAGGAAGCTTTTGACTAAATTTGTAGTATTTTTTTGCAGACTTTAAATGAAAATGCCATACTGAGAAAGAGAATTAAATGGAGCTTAAAGTAAGCAATCTAAACTGCAGGTATTTTCCAGTTTTTGACAATGCAGTTTATATTTCAATATCATGAAAAATAATGGTATGATCTTGGCTATATCCAATCACTTACACCATATCTTTCCTCATGCAAAATTTCAATTGATTTTTATTAGAAGTTCCCCAACACATTTTTTCTAGTCTAATAAAAAATACAATCATAAGACAAAATGTCATGTGCTCTGTATACACTGATGCTCTAGGAAATTAGAGGGAGGATATATTTTTTCCCAAGGTAATAAGAATCTTGTTTCAGATAACACCAAGAACTAAATCTCCTTGACATGCAGTCTGAAGTGTTATTAAAAAAATGCTAATCAATTCTATGAATGCCAGAGCAACAGTTGCAGAACCACCCTAGTTTCATCTTGCAAACCTGCAACAAAATATTTATCTCTGGTTGAGATTAACTGACATGGGCAAGGCCAGGATGAACAGTATGTAGATGTGTACCAACCACAGATTTTTCAGATTGTTAAAATCAAATGCTTTTGCAAGTATGAATATGGTTTCCTAACTTCAAGGAACACTGAGTTAAGGGAGGAAAGCTGTCCTGAAAAAAGCTGCCATAATTGGTAGTTTGCTTCATAATATTTGTGCTGAAGGTTACCCCAAATCATGTTTCTACCATAACTGTTAATGATGAATAACACTCTAGTGTTGGACACAGGAATTTTTGGATTACATCTACTCCTTAGGAAATTTGTCTTCCATCTCCTCCTCCCATGTCCATCCCTTTATCAAAAGGCCTCCAAGGGCAGCAAATCAAAAGAAAACCTTAAATTAATTTTTTTCATGGACTTGCTGCAACTGTTTGTGATGCCCTCTGATACCCTTGTAGCTGGGATTTCTGGATTTTTTTTTTTCAAACATTTAATAAGGCTAAGATGACTGTAAGATGCAAAGTCTCCTGGCAAATTAAAAAAAAACAAAACAAAACAAAACAAAACAAAAAAAAAAAAAAAAACAAAAAAAAAAAAACAAAACAAAACAACAACAAAAAAACAACACGCTCTGAACACATTTCCAAAGTAAACACAAAGCCAAAGCAGGGCAGCATAACAAAATGCTGGCTCACATGAATTATACACAGCAGTATCAGTCCGTATGTGCAAGAAAAAGACCATTGTAAAATCTGACAGTATTTATTTAGCCACATTAAACCAATTCCCACTTAATGAAATGGGAACTACAGTGCACAGAATCTCAAGTGGAACCTCAAACAGTATCAACTAGCTCAGATCAAATGAAGTTAAAAAACATAACCAAAACCCCCTGCAGATATTTAAGAATCTAGCTAACGAAACATGACAGAGAGGCAAAGGGACAAACCTGTCAGCTGAAACGGGTAACCACTGGGCTGGATCCACACAGCACAAGAGAAAAATGCAGCAAAAGTGAGTCAAATGCTTTAGTAGTGAACCAGCCCAATTAGGTTAATCTCTGTAGGTCCTCTCAACAGTCAGCAAGGGAGAACAGTGAGAAAACCTACACATGGTTTAGAAAAAGAGGGTGAAATCAGCCACTGTTAGTTATCTCCTGGAGAAGCCTTTTTCTCCACTGACTACGAAATACATCTGGGATATTAATCATAAGGTAAAGTTAAGTTTTACAAGTAGGTCCCTACTGCTACACAATATTAAAAGGGACAAGTGTCCAGTGTAGGGAGATGAGATATGCAGTAGAAGTAAGGCAATAGATAAGTAATTAATTTATTACACTAGAATTAGTACAAAATATTCTCAAGAGCAACCTGAATTTTCTCTTCCTTTTGGCTCAAAGATTTACTCTGTAAAAAAACAGATATGTAACCTTCAGTATATAAATGAGAAATGTTGGGCAGTTAGGCAAAAGATAATCAACTTTGCTTGGTAACTGCAAGATGGCCCAGAAGGAATAAAGCTGTTCATGCCCATTCCTTGAATCACTCGGTCAAGGCCAGATTCACCAAGCCTTGAGAAAAGACAACTGAAAAGCAGGCAGGGAAATACTGAATGTCTGAAGACCTGCAAGAAGTTAAAATCACGAGCAGTCCTTCAGCATGGAAGAACCACTAGGACTAGTGATATTACAAGTCAGAAGGAAAATATGTGAGGCCAACACAGACTTGAAAAGACAGGAAACAGGCTCTCTCTTCAACAGGCTTGTGCATTCAGTCTTTTGTCATCTTAAAAGGGGGGATCCCTCTGGATTCACAGAGACAACTAAGCCAATCTGCCACCAGGGCAAACCAAAGCAAGTTCCAGATTACTGCAGCTACCAAACAGGGACAGCTCTACTCATGCCCTTCACAAGCCTTCTTTCCTACGGAAAGGGAAGAAATGGCAACCCAGCAGAGTAAGAAATTCAGCTGATAATGTCTTTGCTCTCTAAAGAGGTAATCAGAAACAGCACAAGGAAACCAAATAGCACACAGGTTCTCAACAATATCAGGTGCAGAAAGTTTCATCTTCAGGAGCTTCAGCAGTCAGGAGTTTATCTTGCCATTCTTTTACATGGCACTATCATGTAACTTTCTTTCTTTCTTTGTTGTCTTTTCTTAGCATTCATTCCTGTGGATATCTACATATCTTTTCTACTGTTGATAAATAAAAGAGATGCTTTCAAAACAGAGTTGTGCAGCCATCACATTCACAACTGGGACATAAGGCTGAAAACTGGCTTTCAATTCTTAATCACGAGTGACGTGCCTGTGATTAGCAGAAAAACTTGCAATCAGTCCAGCTATATCACGTAGCTCTCGATTGTTCTGTCCTGTCCACATCTCTTAGGAGAAACAACCCTGTCAGACAGGACCAGGGAGACAGCAGCAGCCTCTGCAGCAATCATACTAAGATACACAAAGCATCGTTAATTACAACGCAATCAAAGTGCAAATCCCTGAGCTCATCACTTCCACTACGTACAAATGAGATTTTCTGTTACCATGAACTCCTTCTATTAGCTTATGTCACCTCCTGCAGCACCTCATGTGCAAATGTTATAAGAGCACTTTACAGGTTGACAGTTCGAGTTAACAAGCGCAGGGAAAATAACATGACAAGCGGCTGGAAATGACACAAGTATCCCCCTGGTGAGCTTAGCCCCCTAATAGGGCTTGGCAGCTTTCACCTACAAATATAAATGATGAAAGCTGCCAAATTAAGAAAGGCACCATCTTTCATTTTTTTAAAATCCAGAAAATAACTACAAAGAAATAGGAGTTTGCAGTGAATAGCTGCAGTGGGAGATAAGCAATAGCATCGCTTTTATAGAAAGCAGCTCTATGAAAAAAGTTAAGAATCACATACATATTTTTAATTTTTTTGACCTATTAATACTTTTCCAGACTTTTCAATGTGTGAAAGATAGCTTACATTCTGCTTGTGTTGGTTGAAAGCACATAAAAGCAGGGAGACAGGCTGCTGAAAAACTACATTAGCAGAATTGTTGCAAGCACGATTGACTAAAAAGCTAGGAAAACCAAAGTTTACTAGAAGAAACAGTATCTTTTACCACACCAGTTTTACAGCTAGAAAAAAACAGACATATTCCCTAGATACAAACACTTCTTCCAAGATAATTCCTTATTACCTAAGGAACTGGCCCTGAAAAGGATTTCTGTGACAAAAGCTTGTTCATTTTTTTTTCCTCTGTTTCAATTAGACTAATAAAATACATTACTTGTGCTGCTCACATCATTCTGCACCACGTTACAGCACACCTTTAGACAAAAACAAATATCCCTTCACAGCACCTGTGGAATTCAGTGCAAGTGGATGATAGATGAAGAATATTCACCTACAGGCTGACAGACAAGCAGTTATGATCAGCAGCCCTTCCATAAAATAGACATGTAGCCCTCAGACAAATAAAACCATTAAGAACAACAGCAACAAAGAAAATCCAAAGTCAATTATTTCCCATAACATACTGGAATAATTTCTTATGTCATCCCACTGAGCTACAACAGGACTCCTGCTTCAATGAATACAGTAGATAACACAAAATGCTTGTTTCTGCCCACACTTTATTTTCCTTAATGCATAAATAGTTGCATCAGCTTCACAGCAAACAGCAGTGGAAAATTATCAATTCTGCACAAATTTACAAAGAACTACTCTCTTCACTGAGCAAAATGGTTTATGAGGGACTAGATATTCACATCATTTGCATGAGGTAACATCCAGGTGAACTCAATATAACTTGCAGCGAAAAATTTATCTTCTTGGGAGGTGCAAAATTAAGATATTCACTGCCACTGTAGCTATCGACTACACATACAGAGTAGGACAGAATGAGATGGTGATTTTCATCTTTCTGTACTGGTTGTTTTCACCAATATTTCACTTATTTTGTTAGAATCAAAAAGGTTCTTTTTTTTTCCTTTTACTTAACCTATTCTCCCTTAAAAAAAATTCACACAACTAAGTAAAAATCATAAACCCAATAAAAAGACTCAAAAATTTTTTGCAAAGTAAGAAGTGTAAAGACCTCAAACTGTTCAAATAAAAAGAAGAAAATACCAAGGAGGTAGCTTTATCATTTACCAGTAGCTTTAATGGACAGAAAGATGCCACATACTAAAGATGGATTAAAGTCTAGGTACAGAAGAAAAACCGAGGCCTAATGGCTGGAAATAAGAACACAGGTACTGTTAGTTTAGGAATCAGGCCTGGTTTTTTCCACAGTCTTTGTGTTTGGTGGTTTGGTTCATTGGACATTGTTTGGCTGGGTTTGTTTTGTTGGTTTTTTTTAAAATCTCTTGGAATAACCTAACACATTTGTTCCATCTCTTCATATTTTTCGAATCCTTACTCCAACAGAATTCATTGTCCTTGACCCTGAGGTAACTGGTAGGTGTTTATGACAAGCTGTATACAAAAGGTCTAGCCACAGAATGCAGTGGTACCTTTCCAGTTCTATAAAATAATCAAGCTTTTTTTTCCTTTTGAAACCTGTGGGCACATACAGGCCAGGCACTTGTGTGATATCCCCTCTTCCATACACACACAAGCAAATGCTCTGTTTTCCTCTACTCTGTGATCCCACCATCTTTTAATTCACCACACACAGGAATATCTGCCTTGTGCTTGGATACAGCACTGCCACCTTACCACCAGCACCTCACTGAAACACAAGTACAGGAAACAACAAAATAGCCTGGTTTTGGTCTAGAAAAACTGTTAATAAAAATTATTTCCAACAGTTTGTCTAAGGAAAAAAGGAAAAGCTAAAATAGAAGGTATCTCATGCAATATTCATAGATGTATACATATTATTTGAAATGTATGGCTACTCCCTATAAATACCTATTAGCAGTAACAGGCTAATGGACTTTTGTAATGTTAAGTGTGCAAACCTTGTATGCAGCAACAGCATATCAAAATGGAACTCAGGTCTTAAATAAAATCCTAATTTGTGTTAGGATCTGATAAACCCTTCTTTCACCTTGAATATGAAACTAGCTTGTAATACATCTGTGCAAAAATGTTCTCTCTCTACCTTTGAATGAAGGAAAATTGACATTTCTTTCATTTGCCAAACAATTGTAAGCTTAAACAAAGCCCTTGACAGATTCGCACAGTTTGCTCTATTTTTGTAAACAGATTCTGTTTGCCATCACAACACACAGGCAGAAAAACCAGTGATGAGTTTGTTTGCCACCTATTAAAACATGCAGCAACGATCAAAGTATGTGATCATGAAAAAGTTTTTATTTACCATTAGGAACACTGGCTTTTCTCTTTACAACAACAACCAGGCTCACAAACAATTTAGTTTTGGCATTTTCATGTGCTAGCTCCAAAACAGAGTGCCATTAAACAAACTGAAATGCACATTAGAGGGACAACAAAGCATCCTAAAACCTTTTTAACAGACACCCTGCTGCATGGAATTTCTTAAAAAATAAATATTGAACAACAAGAGATATCTTTGAACTCCTCTGGTTAATAGACCTTACAGGCCTCCTACTGAGCAGCAATAAATATGCCTCAAGAAATCAGTGTATCACTTCATACCATTTAATAATGCCACAATTGCTTTTGTTATGCAGACCGTATAGAAGGGTGAATGCTATCTGAGAGCAAAATCATGCATTCATAGTGCTTTTCTTTCTTGTGTTAGTCAGCATAGCATCCCTGATTCAGTTCTATTCTCTTCCACCTGTAGGTCCTTCCAGTAGACAGCTGAGTCCACTTGAAGCATCCAGATAGAACAGTTTGGCATCCACTTTCCCAACTGAAGTTATTAAAATAAACTACTGTGATTCATGAACCATGGCTGAGTGGTTGACTATTCCTTTCACTTAGGTTCAAGATTTTTATTCATGTATCTGTACCTCTTTGAAATAAAAACTCCACAAAGACACCAACACGCTGAGATTCAATGTCTCATCTTATCAGTGCCTAATATTGGCAATGAAGAATCTGACATCCACAAATCCCCATTCTAAATCTGGCTGTTCTGACAATTTCATTTGCACAAATAAGCTTTGTTGGTTGCTTCTCAATGGAATATTTTATTCTTGATTTTGTGTCTGGGCACAGTAAAGTAAGGAGGACATTTTACTTTCCTATTATTATTTATTATTCATACTCTGTTATTAGATCTGGTCATATCTTCTTACTAAAGTACTGTTTTGAGGAATTAACTTTATTTCTGCATCCCTTGTGCTCTTAGAAACCTGGAAAGTAGTACGAATAGCTTGACAGCTTGTCTATAGAAATAGTTCCCTGCCACTGATGATGATTTGTGTTTGTTTAAGAGATGTAGAAATTTTCCCACTGTGATCAGATCAGAGAAAATAATCCACTTTTTTTTTGTAAACTTTAGAAGTGATTCAGTGTAAAAACAAGTTAACCTATGCACAACGTGCTAGACTGAGAACTAATTTACTTTAGTTAAGCATTTTATAACATCAAACACACCTCCTTAACATGTGCCTGGGAGCAAGCAATCTCTAAAGACCCATCATGACTGTGTCTTATTTTCCTTTATTAATTTTTCTTTCTGCATAATCTTTAATGATTGCACACATTTCCTCTAGCATAGGAATGGGGAATACAAAGGCTATCCTGAGCTATGAGAAAAGCAAAAGTTCTGCAAAAGTTACCCTCTCTCTGATGTGGGGTAAAAAACTGTTCTGACTCTGTATCAGGGATGATTAGTTTAATACTGTAGGTGTGAACAAGGCATATTAATTAGGCATCTCAGAAAAACCTTTGTGACTTAACTTGAACCAGAGCCAACATGAACAGAAGTTACAGGCATAAATTTTTATTCATAAAGATGCAAAAATATTCCTTCTTTTTTCTACAGGCTGAGAGAAGGCAAAGCGTTTCAAAAGAAAAGATACAGCTTCGATAACAAGATCAAATTGCTCTCACCATGTCACATATGTCCTTAAAGAATAAAGACAAAAATGACAACTTTTTATTCTCATCTGGAGGAAAAACTCTGCTGAAATGTGACTAATGAAAATACTTATACGATTGTGCACACTGCCACACCTTCAGCAGGAAAATTGCATTACTTCCCTCTTCTAACTGAAATGCCTGACAGGTTTGTGCCAACAGCACATATTTTACAGGCTCCTGTATTTTCTTCTGAACATTGTTCCTTATAGGGAATATTCACAGAAGATAAAACTAACCCCTGAATTTAAACATTTCAGGTAACAGAAGGATTACAAATATCTCTTGACAACCAATTCTGTAAGCTCTTGACCTCTTTAGTTCTCAGTTTCTCCTTCAATTCCTGCTCAATTTATAAAAATATAGATAGCCTCTCCCATCTTTCCAGCTTCTTTAACTGAACTACTTCCCATCCTCTTAACTTTCAGAGCTCCTACCCCCCAAAGACTTCTCTTGAACATTTTTCCTTCCCAATCCATGTTCATCTCTTCCCTAGCACCTTCAGTGAACTCCATCCCATTCTTAATCACCATTTTCTTACATTTAACACTTCCTTTCTTATCAGCACTTCATAACCCATCCATTTCCTAATGGGAATATAGCCCAGTCTCCAGGAAGTCCTACCCTTTATCCTCCTTACTTCTCTCTGGATCAGGTTCTCATTTTCCCAACTGCACTTCCTCCACTCCAGTAAGGAGACAGATTTCAAAACCTGGCAAATTTAGAAAGACATAAGTCTTCCAGGATAACTGTCTGCCAAGTCTACAGATTTATAAAGACAATTTCATTTAGCTAAGTGTTCCCTCCACTATTTACTCATGTTGCTTCACATAACACAATTTTCACAATGCTTATTTTGGGATAGTTTCTTCAAAATATACTCCCAACAGTTACAATCTGATCATTTTGGTTAGAGTGACTAAGTCAAAACTGTTGGGTTTTACTTCCATCAACTATAAGATGCCAAAAAAAGATGACAGGAGACTTCTGATTTTTGGAGCAGTCAAAACTAACCTCCTTTCCTTTGACATACTAAAAAAAAGTTATTCAATAAAAAAATCTTGTAGGAGTCATTTTTAGGAGACATGAGTTCTGCTACAGTGCTGCCTGTTTCACAGCATCAGACATAACAGGGTAGGTATGTGGGAGTAACTTAAAACACATATGAATAAAAACCAAGTAAGTAAAAATAAATTGAAGCCCTCCTTACTATCCAAGATATCTGTCTGAGCAACACAAACAGGCTTTAGTGAACAATCTTCCATTAGTTTTCAATTGATTAAAACTCCCCATCTTATTGTAGATGTTCAAGATACTGAAGGAGGCTGTTACTAAACATCTTAACTCCCCTCCTTTGGTATCAAACCTTCTTTGGTATCAAACAAGGCATTTTGTTTTGTGCAAGGAATTGCTCCACCTGTCACTAATGACTACTTCTCAAGTATCAGTGTTCTTCTGATTGCCAATCAGCTCCAAATCATAACAGCTATGCAGACTCTAGATCCAAATATAAATCTTACACATTTATCCAACACTAATATTCTTCAAAGTCTAAAAAGCCTCTCATGGAACAAAATCACAGAATATTTGTTTCTTTATCAAGAATTCAAATACAAAATACACATTTAAAGTGTAATAATTTTGGAAAAGTTTGTGTTGTTTGGAGGGTTGCGTGTGGTTTATTCATGAAAACATCTACACAGAGAATTATGAAAATTTTACAAGATAGGCACTAAGTTATTCACTATGTCTGTGTTATTTCAATGAATTTTATTAGTTTTACTGGATGAATGCTATGAAAACAGAAAATTATCTCAGAGACAATAGAAGGTGCTTTAGCATCTCATTCCTTTCGTGAATGATACACTGTTGCCTACTCCTTCATTAAACGGTGAATGAACCCAGATAAACCCTCCCAAAACTAATTTCCACCAGGCAAATCATGAAGGGTGATCCTGAGTCTTTCATAGCCTAGCATGCACTTGACTTTAAATCAGAAAAATCTCCTATTCTAAATGTCAAGCTTCAGGATCCACAGCTAGTTTTCCAGCCCCTGCCAAGTCCTTAATCCAGGGTTCATCTAGTATTGCCTCCAGCAACAGGCTGGCAAGACAAGAAGGGCTGCAAATATGAATGACCTAACAAGTGACCCAACAGCATTTCCATTTCTCACCCCATTACCTTCTTTTTATCAATCAAAGAGATCAAAGGCCTGGAAGAAGCACCCTACCCTGAACTGCTATAGCCTGGGGAAGAAAATACTGTATTTATTCTAGGTTTATTCTCACATAAGCAAAAGAATACAAACAGGCAGTTTATAGGAAAGCATTCCAGAACTCGCACTACAAAACCATTCATGGACACGCAGTTTGCAGGACCGTCACAGCAGGAAATGATGTGCATAAGAAAGGACAGGGGCAAAATTAGTCACTCTAAGAACAAAGCCAGAGCAATTTTCCATTTTCATCAAACATAAGTGAATGCAAACCACCTATGAATCATCTGACCTACAGGATGATAAACCCAAGATACTGATTTCTGTTCACTAGAGTCAGAAATCTCAAGTTCAGTGAATTACCTGTCCATTAACTGTCTCCCTTAGAAAAGTCATCTCAGAATATCAGTTTTCCTATTGTATGTATTACCTGCGTGTGTTAACCCAAGAAGAGATGTATCACAGCTGCAAAAATACTGCCTGTGCTAAGGGCATCTCCCAAGATAAAAGACATGACTGTAGTCTACTAGGGCATAGCAGACATTCAATTAAAGTAATTTACCTTCTTTTTCTGAGGAAGTACTTTCTTTTACCAATACTGGATAGAAAGATTTTTCCACTTAAGTATTACTCATTGCATAAAGGCTCCTCTTGTATTTAAAAATCAAGTGTAATAAAATACAGATGTTAGGCCAGGCACACTAGTTCAGATAACCCTCTAACCTGTCTCCATCAATGATAACTTCCATGTTCCATGTTCCCCTGACCTCTGTCCTGCAGGGAAGAGATCCCAGTATCCAAGCACAGAGTACGTCAGGTTTTATCACCTCTTCCAATTCTTTCAGAAACACTTGTTAGGGTCTCTCCACCCTCTCATGCTTCTACTTCCTATCTGCAGTCACTGGCTATCACAGGAACTCCCTGTCAAACACCTCCTTTTTCTCTGGCCCACCTGCTCCATAAAGTAGGATGGGGAAATAAAAGAGACTGTGTGTACACATGGGGGTGATCTCAGCTTACAATTTCTGCCCAAGTTTGCAGGCAGAATGACTGGGAGAGCCCACAGGCACAGCAAATTAGTTGGGAGCACAGTAGGGTGTCAAAGGAGCTCTTGCTGAGGATTCCCTTTGGCTCCCTATCATTCTATTTCAATACTGGGCTTATCTCTTCCCAGTATAAAAGGCCTTTGAGCATCTGACATACAAGGGTGGTCATGGGCATAATAAAGACAGAGCCAGATTCCTCTTAGTGCTGCCCAGGGAGTAGAGAAGTGCAAACTGAAATACAAGAAATCCAAATAGAAGCTTTGTTCTTTTTTAAAACCATAAATCTGGAAAACACCTGGAAAGGCTGCAAATGAGGCTCTGGAGTCTCTAGCCTCAGAGACACTCTAAACCCAACTACACACATCCCTGGGTGTAGGGATGCCATCCCTGACCCTGATTCGAGCAGAGGTGTTGGACCAGATGATCCCCAGAGGTGCCTTCCAGTATCAGTAACACTGTTTCTCTCCTACTACTGATTAAGGTACTTTGAGAGCTGGCAGGGAGCATTCCTTAGGTTTTTCAGAGGATTGTTTAATCCTGGGTAAATCCCTGACCTCTCTCACAGGTCCACAGCATGACAAGCACTGAGCAGAAGGTAAATAAGTATCTTCACCACAAACGAGTTGGTTTTTTGGTGGCGGTATTATGGGTGGTAACACAAAGATTTTAGTAGCCCACATGCACAAACAGACAAACAGTCTTCTTCAAAAAGACTGCAGAACAATTTTGCTACAGCCCTCACCTGCATTCAGAACACGTGCTCGTGGAAAGTATGGTAATGAACAGGAAAGTAAAATTTAAAAGTCAAAATAAAATAGAGAAATAACCAAGCTGCTTTTGCCTGACAAATATATCTATCTATTTAAGCAATATTGATCACTAGGGTGTATTTTAACATATTACCAGGTATTTCTGTGAGGAAAAATATCTTTCCCTTCATGTGAAACAAGAAACCCATAAAAATAATATCAACTCTAAATGATGAGCAGCTTCAGAACAAGCTATGTTTTACATTAACTGGTAAAACTATTTGGGGAATGTAGTAAGACTAGCACAGAAGTGTGTTTTGTTAGAAAAATCCATCAATTGCATGTGCCTTACACTTATAGTTTGAGTTTCAATAAATAGCTATGTTTTTCAGAAAAATATTAAAACAGAAAATTAAACCAAATGCATTACAGAGGACACCTACCTGTACTTTTAGAAGTTCAATGTCCTGTAAATTAGTTCAGGCAACACTTAGAGCAAGTACTCCCATATTAGGTCTTCAGAAAAAAATATCAGAAACCAAATTTCTACTGGTTTTGGATAAGACAGAATTAAATTTCTTCACAGCAGCTTGCTTTTATGGTGCTGTGTTGTGGATTTGTGACCAAATCAGTGTTATCAGCACAGGATGATATGCTTTAGCTATTGCTGTGCAGGGCTGGCACAGTGTCAGGGCCTTTTTTGCTCCTCACACTGCCCTGCCAGAGAAGAGGCTGGGGGTGAGCTAGAATTTGGAGGGGGCACAGGGGGCACAGTTGGCCCCACCTGACCAAAGGGATCAGCCAGATGACTTGTGTTCAGTAGTTCAGGCTGGGAAAGGAAAAAGAAAGGGGGCATGTTGGCACTCAGGCATTTATCCCTTGAAGTACCCATTAGGTGCCACAGAGGCCTGCTGATGGATGGATGGCATGGATGGCATGGATGGCATGGATGGGATGGATGGCATGGATGGATACCTGTCCACCCCTGGGAACTACTGAATTAACTCCTTTGTGTGATTTGCTTAACAGAGAAGGCAAAAGCTGCACACACAAGCCGTCCTTATCTCAGCCTGCAAGTTTTCACACTTTTACCCTTGCACTTCTCCTGCTCATGCTGCCAGAGGGAGTAAGCCAGTGGCTGAGGGGTGCAGTTCACCCACTGCAGTTAACCCATGAAAGCACAGAAAGAACTAATTCTACACAGCAAACACATCCACCCACTGCCACGATGACTCTAGGATATAAAACTGCTAATAGCTCTACCTTCTACCTGTATTAACATAACCCAGTTGAATTTAAATAATTATTCCAATGTTAGATTAACAGTTTACCCTTTTCTGGGCTATGATTATGTCCTTAAAGAAGTGCATAGAACATTACAGCATAAGCATTAAGTCACATCTAAATTAATTTCTGTTAGTTACTTGATCTCAAGAACTAATTCAAAGTGTTTAACAACTGCAATGTGATTTTCACAAGCCCTTCATTTGTTAAGAAACACACATTATACTACACACATTAATTTCCTACAGGGTAGTTACCCAAAAGGCTTCTAGTTGACTTGACCTTAAAATCACAGCCAAAAGGCTTAAATCCCTATCTGCCATTTCCATTTTTTATGCTATTAGTATGTGAAAGGCACTTTCTCCACGCTAAATGAGGAATATAAGGCTCAAATTAGTAAGTACCTATAGTCAGCAGTTTATTCCTATCTAGATAGCACTGTTCAGCCTTGTGCTATCAAAGCAATCCTGACAGTTCTCGCTTTAAGTGGCTTCCACAGTTTCTTTTCACAAAGGAGCAAAATGCCAAATTCATTGCAAAAGGGGAAATTTTGTTATATTAGTACAAATCTAGTTATAAATGAATGCTGTCAAGTCCACTTTTCATGAAGGGTGAACCACTGCCTTACAGGGTTTGCTTGAACAGTTCAGTAACAATTGATGTACCTAAATATTCTCCCTCGAGAAGCCCAGCATAGCAGAGATGAATTTGAATTAAGCAGACATACTGTAATTCAGTTACAGAAAAAAAAAAGGCACATCTATTTTAATTATGACAAAGCTTTTATGAGCACCACAGATATCAAAGATAATACACCATACAGCAAGTTAAAACCAGGTCGGATCTATTCAGAGCAAACAGAACATTGCTAATCCTAAAGAAGGTTGTGCAGAAGACAAATAAAGGAGTGTGTGCATTTTGCTTACCTAGTTCATAGTTTTCTAACAGTTTTACCTAAAAAAGGCTGTTTTGTTGGAGGGTTTTCTCAACCTGAACTGAAGCCCTGAGCACTCAGATTCTCCCTATAGCCTTTCATTCACTGCCTTTCCAGGGCAGGCTGTTAAGGCATTAATAATTAAGGTGTCTCCAGTCTGCAGAAGGAGAGCATACCCCACAAGGTTTTCTCCAGCCTTTACAGGTCACATTTATGGGCCACGAAAACAGCCACATTCAACTCCACTTTCAAATCTACTCGATGTTCACCCTCTGAAACTCATTCAACTCCAGTATTTTCAACAGCAGCTTCCACCTCTTGTATTAGCCACACACTGCATAAAAACCTCAGCATCCAGAAGGTCAGTGTTAGAGTAACCTCAAGCAAATATGAAAATCAATTCTCTCTAGACCAGCAGCCAACCTAGTTTGATTCATACTGCTTAATCATGCACCAGCAAAATATCATACCACTCAGCATAGAGAAGAGGGACATAAACATTTTAGCACTTATTCAATACATTCACTGAATTCCAGGGGGGCACAGGATCCTGCTGTTTCCATCATGATGTAGCAACTGGATTAAAACTGGTGCTTGATAACAAGTAAGAGTACTCAGGTAATATTAAAAATAAAGCCATCTGTGAGAAGCAATGAGCACACTTTCATGAGTCACAGATTTGGGTACGGCCTGATAATGCACAGTATCAAACACAGATTCGAATACAGTGGTTTGGATAATTACTCCATTATTGCAAGTACCATTTCTGAAGTATACTAGAAACCTGTCTATTAACTGCTAAGTCACCCCAAATCACTTAGGTAACAAAAATGAGGTACAGTTACACACACAGAATATCCAGGACACCAGCCACAATTCAGACATCAGCTGCTAATTATATAATTATCACAGATGTTCTGGCCATAACACACTTTCATTAGAGACCTTTCTTCTAACTTTCTGCTCCCTCCAGAGATACACAAGGTGTCTCAAACATTTGCAGTTAATCTCTCTTTTGCAAGCATATTTCTGTGTCAATCATTTACTTTTACTCTATATTCCTGAAATGTCATATGATCCTTTCTGTATTAAATTATTAATTTTTTTAATTTAATGTTTAACGAACATATTTAACCCCCTCCATTATCAAATTAAATGTCTGCCCATGAAATACTGCCCTGTATTCTGACTCTGGATTTTGCATACACTGTTCCTAATTTATATTTGTATTGGGTCTGATCAAGGTGAAGCTCACAGCCCTGACAGCGCTGTGCTTTGCATTGGTAGCTGGCTGGGTGCTGATAACAGGGCAGTGTTTTGGCTACTGCTGGGCAGCGCTGTCCCTCTGATGTTCCTTCCCCCCATTGAAGAGGATGGGGGTGGCCAAGATCCTGGGAGGGGACACAACCAGGCCAGCTGGCCCAAATTAGCCAAAGGGATATTCCATACCATGGGACGTCAGCTCAGATATAAAAGCTGAGGGAGAGAGGAGGAAGGGGGGACACTCGTGTGTTTTCACTGATTCCCTCTGGAGCAGCCGTTCCGCGTGCTGAGGCCCTGCTGCCCGGGAGGTGTCTGGAGATCGCTGCCCATGGGAAGTAGAGATTGACCCCTTGTTTTTTCTCTTTCACTCGTGCACGCAGACCTTGCTTTGCTCTTTGCTTTATACTGTAATAAAACTGCCTTTATCTCACCCTGCTGGCCGTGCTCCGGCTTTTTCTCCCCTGTCCCGGCAGGAGAGGGGAGTGATAGAGCGACTGAGTGGGCACTTGGAACCTGGCCAGGGTTAACCCACTACTATATTGTAAAAGTACATTCACAGAGATGTTCAGTACTTGTTGTATCCCCACATAAGCATAGGACAAGCATGAGAAAAAGGGGGATTTTGGCAAAGCATCAGCACTGGACGGATAAGCAAAAAAAAGCTCAGTAAAAACCTCAGTGATACGGTACCAGCATGCATCTTGAAAATTGTCTTTAGGCAAGGCAAAAAAGTACAGTGGAAACTGAGAAAGGAAATAAAGAAAATTTTGTGGTGACTGCTGTTACTCAAGTGCATGATAGCAGCATGGGAGAAAACCTGAATGCAGCTATTTGATAGTGTGGCAACAGGGCAATGAAGACTTCTATCACTGTTAAAGCTGAGGTGAAAAAAGCTGGGATGTCCTCAGGCCTCAAAAGTCCTTGGTTTTATATCTAATATATAGGAACCACAGGAAAGATGCAAAGAAAGAAATGACAGAGTCAAAGCAACAATCCGGAAAAATAAATTGTGCAGCTCTAATTGGGCTGGCACAAATTGGCAAGGCTGCTTTGCTTCAGGCGAAAGAAGCTGATGATGCAGCACTGAGGGCAAGCAAAAAATTTTTACCTGCAAGGGTGAAAAGTTGAAGCTCAATTTAAGAAGCAAGAAACAGGCAACATTTAGAGAAGATTCAAGCATGAGAAACTGAAAATAGTGCTGAAGGGTGCACAGAGAAACACAGTCCTGCAGAATATAATATTCACCCACTGAGACAAGAAGTTGAAAAATAAGGGGTTTTTTAGTTAAATAGTACATATGCTGATAGATAGGTGTAGGTAAGGGAGCAATTGTAAATCCAAATAACTATTTTCCTTGTAAAGAACAGCAGAGAGGCAAAAGGACAGATTTGTGAGAGTCAACTGTAAGCAGGGAGTCTTGTTCTGCTGCACATATGCAGCTGTATTTCTAGACAGAGTGAAAACACGTGTATGCATAGAGCACAGCATAGCTCATGTCTTGAAGTTCAGCATGTCTCTCAATTTTCTTCTATAACTTGAAATAATGCAGTTACTTCCATTGATATCATCCTTCATGACTATCTAAGGTTTTAATTATTTTAATTTGCTAGCATTTAAAAATCTCTACCAGCAACTTTACATAAAAAGGCAATTTTTTAAACATTTTGTCTCTGTACTGATAAATGTGATATTCAAGATACTTCTTTTTCCATATTACCCACTACTATGAGAAGTGATGGCTAATTCTGTTGCTCACACATATCTCACTTTCTTAGTTCCAAGTACTGTTACACATCGAGTCTTTTTTTTCCCTGCTGTTCTGTCTCTTACTTAGAGTGATTTGGTGGTGTGATCTTATTTTTTTTTAATGTGGTTAATCTAATTTGCTTTGTATCAACTATCCAGGTTTACATTCTTTTCATTGGTCTTGCAGGATTCCATATTTCAGACTATTCAGGTCTTTGCCATGCTGATTGACATGTTTCTTTCTGTGTCTCTTACACATTGGAAAAGAAGAAACATTAGGTGAAGCATAGCTTCTACCAACCTTCTGAGACATAGTTAACTAGTCTGTATGTCTAAAGATTTAAATTTAACTCATGAGTTCCTTGTCAGAGCATAAGAATGACCAGAGTTTACACAGTGATATCCATCTCTTTAAACTGCATCACTGTCAACGCTTTTCACTTGGAAAGGTCTATATTATACTGCACAGGCTAATAACATTAAACTGCTCAAGCACATGTTCTGAATTGCAGTGATCGCTCCCCAAAACCATTTCTGGTGAAACGGTGCCCTCTTGTAGCAGAAAGAGGTCACTGCAAGAACAGCGGCTTTGTAAACACGGAAGTGGCAATCCAATTCATCTCAAGCGTTTGTTTCAGATCATTATTTACAATACTAGCAAATTGGCACATTTGCAGAGTTACTTTGAAAGATTTTTTTCCTCCCCTGGATTTCATTGACAAACAGCACTGCTCTTAGCCAGAATATAACTTACTTTCAGCACCTCACAAGTTACTTAAGGCCACTCTTAGGGGAAGCAGTGGCCCTGTTTGTAGGTTTGATACGTACTTCCCAGTATTTAGAACGTCAATCCTAAATATTGGAAATATGTATCAAACCTACAAAGCTTTTACCCTTCATCTTCAAAACAAGAACTGACAATTATGCAAGAACACTCTCCTGAGCAAGTTGTTTAGGATAAAGAACAATTTTTCAGATGTGAATTTTTTTTTACATCCTATCTCTTATGAAAATCTCGCACCCCCTCAGCCAGACTTTCTGGGTCTCACTCCCAGTCCCTCAGAAGAAGCAGCTCGCACTGCCTGCCAACAAGAAAAGGAACATAAACATGGGCAAAGATAGAGGACCACCATTTCTTCAGCTTCACAAGACATCTGGGTGATGCCAGAAACGAGCACCTGCAGCCACAGCCGCTCGCTCAGCACCACAGAGCAGAACTGCACAGCAGTGCTGCCCTTGCCATGGGGGCCTCTGCTCTCCCCCAGGGATTTGGCATCTCTTACATGTCTGTGGTTCATTTTCCTCCAGAACTGAACAAAATTAATACAGCAGCCATGTGACTCATGATGTTCTAGCCACATAAGAAAGTTAGGTTAAAGTTTTTTGTAATACTTTGTGTAATAACATCAAATCTTTACCTAGTATTTTTTCTTCATTAGCATCACTCATTGGTGGCCATCTGCTACTGTGGTGTTAAACATGAATTGATTGTGACAAGCATTTTGAAGGGGCTTTTTACTGCTCACATATGTATTATTATGAATGTTCCGTTTCTTTGATTTTTTTTTTCTTTTGTTTCCAGGAAACTCTTGTTTACTCTTTTGTCTTCTGGTCCTTGGTGGGGAGGAAAGGTTGCAGGAGGTGTTTTCAGGTTTGGGTTTGTTTGATTTACTTCCTAAACCTCACTTTTTACTAAAAAAGTTCCTATTTTCTTCAGATAGCAAGATAATATCCATACGTATTGGGAGAAAAGCAGGAATAATTCTACCTTCACTCATGAGCATGCTCTCTAATCTTGTTTTAGAACTCCTTGGTCATGACCGTAATACAAATAAGCATAAGCAAATCATGTAAATCTCTGGACGATCTTGCCAATGGCAGTGGGAAAAAAAGCCCAAGGATTTCATATACAAAACATGAAGGAGTGACTCAGATTACCACCTAATCCCATACACACTTTGCCTACATCCCGTTGTTCCTGGGTTGTCACCTTCCCACTTCCACCATTAATACAGAGCTAAGCAGAATGAAGTGCTAGAGCACCAGTGTAGCCTAGTATTTAAATAAACACAGATCTGCCTAACAGCTTGAGTCTAACAACGCAAAAAAGGTTCACAGGCCTGAGCCAGGTTTAACCAGTACTTCAGGGCATGAACTCCATCTGGGTAATGTTCTGTATGCCTACATGAAACAGCATCTATAAATATCATCACGTTCTTTCTGGCTTGAAAAATTACATGTTATTCACTGATACTTGGATGCAAGCTTCCAGCAAAACCAGAGAAACATGAAAAGCTCCATGCTTTTGTAGCACAAGCAAATCACCAACACATACCAACGAGAAACTCTTCCCAGAAAGTATGCAAACCTTTTCGCAGCAACACAGCCTGCAAAAAAATACTTCTAAAATCTGAAGCTGAGCCTGGATCACATTTTGGAAACCTCAGACAGCTCTCCTGTCCTCTTCAGTACTGTTAGTTGTGAAGTCACTGCTTCTCGCTATAGCTACACAAACCAGAGAAAAACAAACTCACACATGAGGGAATGAAACTCACCATGCTGTTCATTTTGGAAGAGGACGAGCTTGCTCTCTGCTTCCGTAGGCTGTTAAGCTCTTCTGCATTTGCATCCTTTGGCTTTATGATGAGCCTGCTGCCCCCAGCAGTACCTTCTGAAGAGGACCTCAGTCGTTTCTCCACAAATCTGCCTTCCCGGTACGGACTGAGGCTGTTGGCAAGATCAGCTACAAAGAGAGAAGCAATCAGCAATCGTTTCAGGGAACTGCCCTCTACAAATATTTCCTTAATCAGAACACTGCTTTGCTTGAAATAATTACACTGGAAAGAAATCACGTGAGAAATGTTCTGTGGAAAGCAGACACTGCTTACCTAGATGACTCCCAGTTCACTGTTCAGTCCCAAGGACGGGCATGCTCAGCACACTACAGCTACAAGGCTTCTCACAGAATCCCAGAAGGACTCTTTGCTCCATCCTTTTCTTTCTCCCCTCATCATAGGACACTTCCAAATTGCTGGAAGTAAAATCTACCAGAGAAACTATCACTTGTCCAGTGGTGCCAAACCCAACCTGCCTTATCCTGTGCTTAAAGGCAAGTCCAGCTTTTGAAGGGCCAGGTCACAACTTAGTTATCCCTACACAGGACAGGGATGTATACTGGTTTCCATTTCTGTTCAGCATTCCTAGTTTAGACTTGCATCTGCACCCTCCAAAGTCAGCCTGCAGTCAGCAGGCAAAATCCCAGTCCAGTTAAAACAATAGCACATCAGAAAAAAGGAGAAAAAACACATTTTAACATGTTAGGGCAAATTTAGAGATAGAGAAAGATAAAAGCATAATAGCATAATAAATGTCACATATACAGAAAATCTTATCTTCTTTTGCATTTTGCAAGAGAAGAGACATTTTCTCTAAGGGTTCTCAAAAAAATCTGTATCACATAAAAATACATAAGGGTATACTAAGAAATACATGGCACATCAAGCCTGCTCATACATTAATGTCACACTCACAATGCTATCTATAATGACATCAGCTATGAGACCAGGTACAGAAGAGAAAATATCTATTACCAAAGAAAACGCAGAGAAATATTTTGTATTCACATCTAGGTTTAAATACTGCTTTAGAAAACCAAATGTTCAAACCAGTCTGTTTGCAACAGGTATAACTACTTACAACCATATCTTACTGAATGGCATGTAAGCTCTTTCTGTATTTGATTCATTTCATATGGCAGAAATTTATCTCATTTTCAATGATTCCTCTGTATGCTTGGCCAATTTCTAATTTGAAATACATTCTTTGTCACACAAGCAAAAAAAAAAAAGTATTTTGAACAGCACTAAATAAACAGAACAATTAATCATCAACTTTTATATAGTGCAATATTAGCTCCAGTATTTCTGTGAACATGAATCCAATTTACAAAAATCCCTCTATCACAATTTCAACCCCCATTAGCTGCTTTCCTGAAATACAGATTAAATATTTAAGTGCCAATGCATGAGTTTGAAATGCAGTGGGTATTTCTCAACATCCCTGCAAGCTGCTCACTTGCTGGTCTGCACCACACTCTAGCAAGGCAGATTCCAAAATAAGAGCTCATTCACAGTTGAGACAATGTAGCAAGGAAGACAAACTGAGTACTCAGGACCAGCAATACACACAAATGGGAATATTTTTTTCTCCAAAGTGACTAAGGTTCTGAGGGAAAGAGGTGCCCTCTGGTGAAAGCTAGTTCAGTGGATTAATTTGACTTTATATTGCCATTTATGTACAAGATATCCAACTAAGCCTTGCAATGACTAATAATTCAAGAAGCAAGATTGCTTTTGATTGCTTATAATCTACATGCCTAGATAAATATCCAAGCAAAATGATGGGTGTGAATTTCTATGAGTTCCTACTTACCATCACTCATCTTCTAATACAATCACTACAAATGCTGTCTTGTTAACTCACAAATTTTGGCCCACCACATACAGCTTCATAATTAAGCAAGAGAGCACCAAGCATTAAGCTGGCTTGAGAAAATGAAAATAAACTGTCAGAGACAAATGTCTTCTGACAGGCGTCCTTCACTCAAGGGCCTGGTGCCTGCATCTCTATAGATTGGGATTTCTAGGCACAGTCTTTCCACTTAATCTTGCTAGTATTTTGAAATTACTTTTCATAAACTAAAGATCCAGTGTGAAATTTAGATTGTAATTAACTCCCTCAGTTTCACAGATGAGAAAATGAGAATTTGGACACTTACTTCAGATGGAAGTAGAAACAGGACCTCTTGTACTTTGATAAAATATCCACTCTGAGTTACTCTATAACATCAGTTGAATAAAGAAAGCAAGACTCTAGAAATTTCTAAATCCAGATCAATAAAAAGTAAACTATATTATTTCCCATAATAAGACTACAAGGTTTGTTTCTCTGGTCGTGTTTCTACCCCAAATTATGCAACCCCATGGCTCAAGTCCAAAATAGTTATGTCTCAAAAAATTGCAGCTTCAGCCTCTAACGAGAGCTGGGAATCAATTCTTTATTAATTTTACATTAAGCAAAGCACAGCCATGACCATCACTGATGGGTGTTTGCAAACTCTATAAAAAACTCAAAAAAAATCACAGACTTTATCTTTAATTCCTACAGTTTTGGGGAGGACACAATTTGTACTTTTTGAACTTCATAGCTAGCACTTGCAATTTTACAAAAACACTATGACAAAACAACCATTATGGAAGAAATTAGGCCAGTCCACCCAAAACCCACCAAACCCAATAATTAAAAGACCATGAAACATACCTTTAGAATGGTTTGATTCATAACCCTGTTGTGTTTTAAAGGACTGAGGTTCAGAACATGGAACATTCTTAGACTCCACTACAGAAACTGTGTCTCTCAGGTGCTTGGATGGCGTGCTTTCCCTGCTCCTACTCAACCCCCGTGCCTTGGGAGAGAGAGTCACTGGTTCTTCACTATGCTGTAAGGTCAAGGTTTCTAAATGTGCATTTTCTGAGTTAACTCTTTCTATGTGCCTGGCATCATTAATATGTAGTCCATTGGCTTGCAACAGTACTTTTGTTTGATTAGCAACTGAGGTTTTGAATAAGGTACTGGATTCCAGGCTGCACGAGCTCGCGTGGCTCGCAGGAGATACACCAGCAGAATGGCCAGTACTTTGCACGGTATCTGTCTCCCTCGCAGGAGCGGCAGCAGGAGTGAAGAACATCTGAGAGGTAGAGACATCGTGGCCAAAATCCTCTGCGAGCTGCGCCCCAGCCCCACTGCTGGGCAGGGCGTCCGCCTCTGAAACAGAGTCCTCGGTTAGAGCCACGAAGTCGGAGGGGGTCTGGGCAGCTGTGAGGTCGGCCGAGAGCAGCGGGGACTGCAGGGAGCTGCCCACGCACTCCGTCGTCTCAGCCGAGCACGGAGGAGACGACCTGGCCATCACGGGCTCGCTCTCCACGTAGGATTTAACTTCCAGCAAGCACCTGGACTGCTGCGCAGAGGAAACCGACTGGCTCTCCGGAACCGGTTTGGAGAATTTGTAGTGTGATGAGAAAGATTTAGTGAGAAGTTTTCGTGTGGACTGTTTGACAGAGTATCGGCTTTGCTCTTCTGCAAAGCCTGAATCATCGCCCTCGTTCTTCCCAGAGCTTATGCAATTGATGAAGACATTCTTATTAGCTGAGGGCTCCTTTCCCTTTTCAAAATCATCTGTCAAAGACCTCGTTATCTTCTTGTTCCGTGAGCTGCCAAAGCCAACCGAATGCCTTCCTCTGCTTTTTATGTGTTCGTCTAAGCTGAGTTTCTGGAAAGTGCTGAGAGAGGACTGGGCACCATTTGAGACGTTAACATTCTGACTCGCTGAGTCAGGCTTCTGCTCATTCCCTTTCTTGTTATGGAAGCTGATGGAAGGAGTGCGGAAAATACTCCTGCGCTTCCCTGTGCTCCCTGAGCTGGAGTTGGTGCTGGATGGGGAGGAGGTGTGGACACCGATGGCATTGGTGGAAGAAGGCGAGGAAGGAAGGGAGTCGTGTCTCCGGCTAACGCTCCTCCTGAATATTGGCAACCGAGATACAAGAGTCGATCGTCTGGATCCAGAGTCCCCCATCAGGGCACAAAGGGTCCGTGGTTCTTCACAGCCAATTAAATAACCTGGGGTGAGAGAACAGTAAAGGGGAAAATAAATTATTTGGCCTCAAAGACCACTCAAACAGACTCTTCAGTCAGCCCAAATACATGAGATGTCAACATCAATTTGTTGCATACACATTACTGAAGAACTTTTAGAATTTCCAAGTGATATTCAATAACCAGCACTAAAAATTGAGCAAAGATGTGGCTTAAAATATTCTACAGAAAAAAGATACAATTTTATATATGGTATTGTACAGTAGTATTGTAGAATGTTACACTGGGTAACAGTATAAAATGTAAATGCCAAAAGATATACAAATATATCACCCAAATTGTCCTTGTTTGGCAAGGTTTTCTTATAAACTGTAAGCACTCTTAGAAGATACTTGATTTTTCATGTCAAAATATGGGATTGTGTTTCTACATTTGAACTCTAATGTTTCCTTTGAACGCTTCTCTGAAATCCTCTCATAATATATTTGCTTATAATTAGCTAATTTTTCATGTTTTTGAAATTAGTGAGAAGTGTTCCCATGCACAGGCACTTGGCATTTTTTATAAATATTTAAGCAAAACTTATTTTGATCAGCACTGTAGATGTACTGGGAGAATATTCATCTTTATGAAATATATACCAGTTCTGTCTCCTTTTTGTTCTTGTTATAATAAACTACCACTGTGAAAAACAGGACCACAGAGAGAGAGCAATAAAAACATGTAATATATAATCTCAACAACATGAGAGGATGTAGGAATAATGCCCCAATGTAACTTCATGAGCTGCTGGTGTTCAGCACCTAAAAATAAAACCCAAGTCATTTGTCTAGACAATGTTTGTATGTCAAGTGCAAAAAAAAAGTAATTCATCTAATGAGCAATTTGTGTTATGTGGCTACAAGAAGTATCTATGAGCAGAGGTAGTGTCTACATACACACACACATATATAAATGGAACCAGAATATTTAAGTAGTAACAAAACTACATATATAACATGTAACTGTGAAAGAAAGGATAACAAGTAAATTCAAAGACTGTTTCTGACTAGAGACTGGACTGCATTTTCCTGCTGTTAACATTTTTTTTTAAATGCTAGTACAGCTCCACTCTGAGCATGCAGTGCCAAGCAGACACAATATTCACAAGCACCAGGAATCAATAAGCAATTTTGTAGTTTAAGATGAGAAAACCAGCTTGGGAATAGTCACTAATTGCTAGAAGGCATTGGTGGTGATCTCTGATGGCAAGCCAAAGCCTGACCTAGACAATACCCAGGTTCTGTGACTGAAACCCCAATTTGAATTCAGTCTGACTGGGGCAAAACTGACAATACAGGACCACACAGAGTTCCCAGAACAACTTTACACCCAGCAGTGAACAGAAGCACAGCCAGCTGTCCCATTTCACTGACAGCTACGAGTTTGCATTTGGACCACAGTGTAAGAGCAACTGCAGAGGGGACGGCGCAGAGAAGCTGAGGCCCTGTGAGCTCCCATGGGAATTATCCCAGCTTGGTCACCTGTCCACAACTCTGCCTACTGAAAATAGGTTTCTGAAAGTCACCTGAAGCCCTCTCCATCCTTCCCTTACAGGCTTCTCTGGCTTCTTTAACCACTTCAAGACCTAACTGTGATGGGGTTTCTTTGCCATTGTGACTTTCTACCTGCAGCCTTACTGGTATGCATGAATAAGCATACACACAGAATTTTACAGACTGTGAGGGTTCTTCCCTGTATTTTAAGGAGAGATTATAAGTGCTGGAAAAAAGACTTTAGAATGCAGTGTTACAACAACACTAGATGAGCAAAGTATTTTTAAAATATGTCACATTTTACGGTCTTACAAAAGATTTGCTGCCACTGTTCTCTCTCCTGCCCCCAACTTGAATTGCCAGTTCACTGAAGAACACGCCATCCTAGTTTATAACTACAAAATTTTCCAAGCTGAGAGCAGAAGGAAGCAGAAAATTGAGCAAAAAGCACACTCTGTAACTCACACTGGGAATACAAAGG
Source organism: Notiomystis cincta (assembly GCA_013398075.1). Lineage (NCBI taxonomy): Eukaryota > Metazoa > Chordata > Aves > Passeriformes > Notiomystidae > Notiomystis > Notiomystis cincta. The sequence continues at coordinate 40,476 of VZRX01006595.1, read as the reverse complement.
CTGTGTCTAAATAATACAGATTATTCCTAAGGACTGACCCTGAATAAACATAGCCATGGCTTTCCAGGTGGTAATAAACTTCAACAGAATACATTGCCTCTAATGGCAGATAACAAAAGGGCATTTATTCCATGATTCTTCCCTTCCTGTTTCTTGAAGGAAATACACAAACTGTCAGCATTCTTCTTACTGTCTAAGCAGCAAAAATCCTCACCCATAAAATATGAACTAAGTACAATATACTGTTCTTTTTAGGTCTATAATAGCTCTCAGAAGATATTTCTTAAAACATCTGCCATTGTGTAAATATACCTGTACATATGCATGTCCATGTGCATAGACTGTGTGAATGTTGTGAGCAGTCTAGTAATATTTGAATATCATTAATTTAATTATACATCATTTATATACACACGCACACATTTTGCACTGTTAAACTGCCAAAGTTTAGCACTAAGTTAAAGTGACAACTTTTCTACTTGCAACACAACGAAAAATAACAAGTATTTCAAGATAGCAATACTTTCAGTTATCAATGAAATCTGGCCTTCCATTAATTTTTTTGCTAACTGCAGAGGAGATATAAACTTCCATATATGTCCTACCATGAGTAAAATAGGAGGTGTTTCCTTTCAGTCTCCACATTTAGCATAAGTGTACTTAAAACTTTACAGCAGTAACCCTTACAGAGTGAAATTCACTTCAGCTACATCTTCTCTACAAAGCCATTCATTTTCTTTGTCTAACATCCTCATCCCTACTGGCATCATTCTTAAAATTTTCAACAGAGGAAAAAGAAAATAGCAGAGAAAGACACCTTTATTTAGGCTCTTTGTTTAGGACAAAATATATTAGTACCTAATGAGAATATTTAAGAAAACAGTTACACTTTTCTTCATGGAGGTGTGAATCTTGATCAAATACACAACCATTACTTTGCAATACTTTCGAATTCTAAAATCCAGTTACTGCTAGAACTGAAGTGTTTACTCAGTGCTGCACAAGACAGACGTTAAATGTTGCTTTTTATGGAATGAATCTTTGATGCACAGTTTTGCAGCTGGCATTACACAAGATAGAGTTTGGTATTATGAAGAAAATGAGCAAGCTGCTCTAAAAACGACTGCAGCCAGAGTAATAGTGGATTATTTCAGAATCTTCTCTTCCTCAAGAGCTTGGCTATAGCTCATTTTCTGAGCTCCCATGCTCAGACCAATGGAAATGAGAAACCAAGTGTGAGCAAAATATTTTCCCTCTTAATAGAAATTTTAAAAGTTAATCAGATGGAAACAGCTTCCTTTCATATTGGTCTGCACCAAGACGTTGCAAAATGCAAATTAATCTCAAAAATATCTTAATGCCACATATTTAACTGCCAGAGAACACTAAGAAGTCAAGTTTTTTTCTATACTTTGGTCTTATTCTTTCCCCACAGGAGATCTTTGGAGGAACCACCCAGCTAATATTGTAATATCAGGCCTTTGTCTTGCCTACAGAAGTTATTTGACTATAAAAAACCACACAAGGTAAAAACTATACAAGCAGCTCTACATTTTATATATTATTGTATCTTGTCAAAAGAGACAAATTGCTCAACTAATAGTCAGCGAGTGTAACTGAAGGAAAAAACCCACAAGTGTTCAAACAGGTTAAATGGTCATATTACAGCAATATCTCCAGAGAAATCTACTCCATCAGGTCACCAGCTGAAAAATAACACCCAGTACTTTTTATTTCAGCTTCAGCTAAGCAGCTACTCTCACAAGTGTGCCAGAACTCAGTGCATTCAATGAACAGCAATTCCCAGTGCTTCTGGTTTTGAACCCCAGCAGATGGAGCCATGGATCTACTTTCTCAATAACTGCAAATGTGAAAAAGCAACAGTCAGTGCCTTTTACAGTTCTCATTGCCTTTAAGGCAGAATCTAGGAATTGAAACTCTCTGTGAATTTCACCGTTGTCATAATGAGATGTACACACCCAAGGACAATATATGCTTATTCAACACTGTAATGTGTAGGGAAGAGCAAACACTCCCTTTATAAATAAACCAACCTGCTACTACCTCTCAGTACTTTCTAAACAAAGATTTCCTAGAGAGGCTCTCCTTAAAGATGCACTTCCTAGAAATATGAAACATCTTCCACACAAAAAAAAACCAAAACTGAATTAGCTATACAAGTTTAAACTAGGAGATGACACGTAGCTGAAAGGCCTCAAACCTTGAATCAGAGCAGAATATCAATAAGCATCTGGATGATTTTTAGGCTTCACTCATAATAAGAGGATGATGATACCTTTTCTTTATTGCTTTATTGCTTGTACAGGAACTGTACAATGAAACAACACACACAGGTCTAGAACAGGCATCTTACACCAGGAATATCTTCCCTCCATCCCTCACATGAGCACTGCCAGGCAGCAAGAAGCAAGGACCACCTCACAGACAGTCTCTACAGACCAGCTGGCTCCAGTCCTACAGAGAAATTTAATTTGCCCCAGGATACTACAAATACCCACAAGACTACATGAAAATAAATATCTGTAATTGTCAGCGAGCCAACAGAAGTCCTGATGCAGCTGATGCACTTGTAAGAAGCAGTCCTTTATTCCATTGGGTAACATCATAGCCTGTGGCTCCCACCCAAATTGTCAAGCTTCCATCATTTGGATTCCAGCACTGCATTGTCCTCAACATTTAAGCATTACTGCCTTCAATATAATTCTAATTCTATCCCAATATTATTTTTCTCTCTAGTACATTTGTGACTTGGTTTTACCTGCACAGCTCCCAGAGTTCACTATGTGTGATCCATCCTGTACATGAGAAATGTAAGAGTCTAAAAAAGCCATTAAAAATCAGTTTACATTTAAAACAAAAGCAAACAAATAAACACCAGATAAATACTCAGGGCTTTAGCTGTTAACAAGGACAATGTAACCAAATTAACAGGATCTTATTGAAAACACCATCAAAGCCAAATGCCTGAACAATAGAAGGCACTAGCTAGGAAAAGTGGGATTGTGATCCTGAAACAATCTGGTTTTGCAAATGAAATGAGTGAAACTCCTTCTAATGCACAATGGCTCCATTTGCTTTTGTGAGTAACACTCTTGGCCTTTTCTTTCCTTGTGCATGTACCCCTTGGAGCGTGGTACAGAGCTCCAGAGTGCATTCTGTGGAACAGCATCTGCAGTCATAATTCTCACAGTGAAATTTTATAAGTTCCTACCACATCCACACTCACTTGGAAGTTAGTTTTTCTGAAGAGTTTCTATAACCTGCAGAAGAATACCTGCCACAGGGCACCAGACCTTTAGAAGTTATGTATGTCTATACACACACACATATACAACTCCACACTCTTTCTCCCCTCTGTATGAAAACTGATTGAGCAAAAAAAGCTTTTATATACATATCTAGGAACAGCTTTTATATATCTGAGGAAAAAGTAAAAAACAAAAACACAGAATCCAAACACTGAGTTACCCTAAAGCAAGAGATGAGATTTCTTTCTGTTTCCTGCATTCTGCAGCCCAGGCCTACCTTTATTTTCAAATATTCCTGTGCTTTGAGGAAATGAGAGAGGAAACCAGCAGATAAATTTGCAATAAAGAAGTCTGAAGCCACACACACACCCCAAAAGCCCGTCTCCCATTCTGACTGGTCTTGTACCAGCTGAAGACAGTGATTTCATATATCCATAACTGCTATTCCCAGTGTTGTGATTAAATTAGAAGTGTAATGATCATTCAAAGACGACAACTGTAAGTAAGTTATCTCTATATCCTCTGTTGACTTTAAATTAGCCAGAAGGCAAACATCAGCATAAGACAAGTTGCACACAACTCCTTCTATCAGTCATTATCACTGGATGTGTAAATTTATCCCATTCGTACCAGGCTTTACTGAAGGAGAACCAGGGAAACTGATCATCAGAAACCTAGAGGCCACAGTTCTCTCACATTTAAACCATCCTCTACTTCAAATGTCTCTGTATCACACCAAAAGTTATCTCAGAACACTTCAGTATAATACATAAAATAACAGAAGTGAATCAATCTTATTGTTAGTCTACATACATCCAGCACTCAACTACCCTTCAGTAAGATCTGGGATAATCTGCTAGATAATTTGACTGTGTGAAGAAGATAAACATTTAACTTTCACCCATTCAACAATCAGACATAAGAGAGGTAAGGGCCATACCACAGTGAAGCAGCAGTCACATTCATGTGATTGGGTTTTGGTGTGTTGTGTTGCTTTTTTAATGAAGGAGGAACCCTTTCTCTCTCCTCTGTCACTTATCTGGATTCTGGAGAAGTGTACAATGCATTTCTTACAACATCTGGCATTCACAATATTTAACAGTTTAATTAGAAACAGTTACAAGCATAAGTAATAACCTGGAAATGTAAGCATCAAAGAGTATAAGCTTGCTTTGTGATTCAAATGCCATGCCATCAACTCCCCCAATTATCTTCCCCAAACATGCTAACATGCAATGACTTATTTACTTTTAACAAGTGAAGTGGACTTACCCAGGTCCCTGAATACACATGGAAATTATACCATGAGGGGACAAAGAGAAATGGACTAATTTTGAGATATCTTGGGTGGACATAGAGTCTGGGGACTGGGAAGGATTCAACAGGATCAAATGCCATCCTTTTTCCCCTCACATCCTTCTCTCCTCTCACCCCCATTCCTGATGCCCACAACTGTGTTTTTACAGTGCTTTGAGATAGCAGAAAACCATATTCTACTAATATTTTAAGGAAAATAATTATATTTGGACTTCACACTAAATACTAGTATTTAGGATGTGCTTATATATAGACAGCAATTTGACTTCTGGCTGTGCTTTATTTTAACTAAAAGGGAAAAGCAATCTTACAGAGAATCAAGGGTATTTTTTTCTTTCATGCATGAAAAATAGGTGTAAGATGCCTACTAGAGCACATTGAAAAACAGCCCAGGACATAAAGAGAGGAAGAGACTTCTTGCCAGCTATTTGCTCTGGAATTCGAGTGGAACAGATCACTGCTGCCCAAGGCAGCTGGTATTCTCACGAGGAAAATACCAGGAATAACACAGCCCTAGCTCTTTGCTGTTCAGTGCATAAAATTTGTTGGTAAAGTGAAGCAAAGCACCAATATTGGCTACAACTCCCACAGGCATTCAAACCATCTCTATCAGCAGCACTTCCCTCCTTCCCTCCCACCAAAAAACCTAAAAAAGAAACAACAACAACAACAAAAAAAAAAAAAAAAAAAAAAAAAAAAAAAAACACACACACAAAAAA
>VZRX01006595.1:0-35095 GCA_013398075.1 Notiomystis cincta | reverse complement strand
CCCCCCCCTCCCCCCCCCAAAAAAACAAAAAAAAAAAAAAAAAAAAAAAAAAAAAAAAAAAAAAAAAAACAAAAAAAAAAAAAAAAAACAACCACACACCAAAAAAAGCAAACAGCTTTGTGAAAACATTCTGCTGTCTCAGAAGACCACAAGACATCATAAAGGTCTCTAAAGCATAATCCATTTGATTTGCACAGTTAGTAGTCCATTCAAGTTCAGCTTTAATGTGCTCCTTCTAAAATCTGTGTCTCTTGCTCTCACTTCAAGCAACAACCTCACAACTGTCTCAGCACTGTGCAGTCCCAGCAGAGCTGCAAGTCTTTGTTCAGTGCTCTCCCTCTATTCCTCTTACCTTCCTGAATCACAGCTCCAGTGTCAGCAGCAATTTACTTTTTATGATAAAGCTTCCTGCACGTTTCCCAGTCTGGCTCCTTTTCAGTCTCAAGTGCCGCCTGTCTCTGCAGTGTAAATGGCAACCACAGTGACAACATGGCTTGGGGTCATTTATTACCTCTGTCACTGGCTCAATGTGTGACCTTAAGTGCATTAAAAAGGACCAAATCCTCATCTGCTGTAAATTCAACAGGCTCCAATGAAGTGAAACATGCTGATTTAAACCATTTGGCCTTTCATCCTTACAAGCCTTAATCACCCCATCAGTAATTCTTCGTTAACTCTTGCAAAAGCAACACTTGGACGTACATGATCCAATCGCTCCCAGCACACAGACTCATAATTTAAGCAGATGGAGGCAGGTTTTTCTCTTTCTTTTTTATGCTGACCAAGTACAGAATCCCTTAATGAATTACAATGAAAATTAATAAAACCCTAGCAAATTAATCATGCAGTTCTCAAGAGCCATACACCTGTGTTCCATCCCAGCTTCTCCCTACGTGTCTGCCTAGAGCTGTGTTAAAAACAGCACTGAGACAGACAGACCCATGGTTCACCTCACATCCTCATAGTCAAAAAGGCAGGGCACTAAAAACACTCTGCTTATGGCCCATTGAAGTCAGTAGGACCATGCATGTCTTGAAAAATGTGCTTTTGAGTGAAAAGATTTTAAAAATACAACATATCTGCAGCTAACAGTATTCATGAAAGTTAACTGTGGAAGCTTTACCTAACACTAGGCAGTTTAATTTACAGATTGGTCTTTGATTAAAAAAAAGGTAATTGTACTATTATCACTATTGCAGCTGTTGACTGTATTACCACAAAATAATGTAAGAGCAACGCTCTTTTCCAAATTCCTCCAAGCTCAACAGAAAAGAACAATTCCCAACTCATGCCTTGAAAGAAGTCTGGTGATACAAAATGAACTGATAATCCTCAGACTGAGTAAGTATTCAGATTGACTGAAACCTTCTAGGCAAGCTACTCACAAGCTTACTAGCTTTAATGAAAGGGAACCACATGATTGCTGTTCCCTGCAGTTTTTACCACACATAAGATGTGTGCCTCATGGGGATGAATATTAAATACATTCATAATTACTGTCCTCAATATTGTGTAATTTCATTATTTTAATTGCAAACTAATTGCTTTCATTTCTTTATGTTAATGTACTCCACTGGACACTTCTTTTAAGAAGAATAAATTTTCAGGAATCGATCATACTACATTTAGAAATAAATCATGATATCACGTTCTACCTAAGACTTCCATGAACCTTAGCAAAGACTCAGGCAAGACCTCTTTTTTTATATTGAAACTATAATTATTTCTAGATTAAATTTATCACACTCATTTCCACCTTTCTTCTTGCTAATAAAAACAATGAAAGAGAAGAACACTCAAGACAACTCAATATATTCATATACTCAAATCCTAATTGCAAGTTCTTAAACATGAAAACACAGTGGCTCACATTTCTGCAGCATACTTTAAGATAACCAAGTAATGCCTGGAACCACGTGTAGAAGTTTACCCAAACATGGTAAAGACCTGAATTTTGTTTTGAAAACTGAAGGTCAACAAAGTATAAGCATAAAAGTGATACCCACAAAGCAAGCATAGAAAGAAGTAAAAGGAACCAACTTGAAAACTCAGAGCTGCATAAATAGAACAAAAACATCATGTAAGTTCCTAAGAATTCTAGAAAAAATGAACATCTAATCTAATTTGTTTCTCTGGATTTAGGAACTCAATTATCTGGAACTTCACAGCTTGTAGTCACAACACAACACAACCTTCCATTAGTGTAAGTAATCAACCCAAAGTTCAACACAGCAAAATCTACAAAAAGATGGTATATCACAGTTTCCATTTACTTCAGGTATTACATACATATCCAAGTGCTAAGTGAAAGAGTAAAGGTCTTTGAAGCCATCAGCTCTGTTTCCCCTACTTAGCAGTGACCTGCTCTGTGACCAAGGGACTCATAAGAACTATCCTTCCCATTAGAATTACAACACCAGGAATATTTTAATCTAATAGGTATTTGAACTTCATGTTTAGATTTCAGAACCCTTAGACAGAAGAAAGAGGTTTTTTACTGTATGTTCCTGGATGTCTCTGGTGTGCTTTTGTCACTATTAATCAAAACCAAGCTGTACTGCTTCTAAAAGGCTTGAATCAGAATCCATCATTGTGTTCAAGTTGGTATTGTTTGCTCCCCTTTATCACCAAACATAACTCTCAAAGATAGTCTGATTTCCTGAAACATCAGGGACATCAGTGACAGCATTTTTATAAAAGTGAGTGCTTTATGCCAGTCCTGGAAGTCCAGTCAAATAATTAACTTCTTAGCAGAGTGCAATCCACTTGTCTTCTGCCTCCTGGTTGGGATGACAGAAAGCAGAGACAGCTACATAATGCCTTGAAGTTTGGTAGAAAGACAAATTGCTATTTTTTTACAACATGTTCCCTCTCATCTAAGCAACACAAATCTGTAGTCAATATTTTGCCTCCAGCAATTTTAGCATAAACAAAGGATCAACAAATAGAAAAATTTGGTAAGCAAAGATGCCAATAGCAGTGGAGAAATTATGGCAGACATATCTTCTAATGGTAATTCAGAATGAGCAGTTTGGAGACTTGTCTCAAGGCAGGACCCCAACAGAAGAGATGACTATTGAAATAGACAACTGCTCAGAATCTCAAGAAAGGAATTCAACTCATCTGTCAACCTGGAGAGAAGATAAATACCTAGAATAGAGCATTAGAGATGCTAGAAATGCAGAATATATATTAAAAGTTAATGAGACAAAAATTGAAAAGAGAAGTTGGGTGATAAAACCATGTTTGGTGATAAAATCGATGGGGAAGAGTCCTAAAGTCATCCCAATTTATTTTTTAATTCCATTGAAAGATACATCACAGATGGGTTTACTGACTTACTGCATAATGACATTCTCTTAGAGTCAGTCAAACTCAACTGGGACTTAGAAAAAATATCTTCTGAACAAGCCAGCTACAAGGTTCAGTTTTTCTTGTGCTAACTCATAGATGTTAACTAATTCAATTCTGCCTAGCACTCAAACACATGCTTGACTTTGAGAATAATCTCACCCCTATTCAGTGGAACACTTAAAAGCACACACTTCTTCTAAAACATGAGTGATCCCATTGACTTCAAATGGGACGTAAGCACAATGCTGAGTGCTTTGCTGGATCAGTGCACAAAGACATAATTTAGCCCCCTTCACTGGATGAATTTGACATCCTGTGTCTTGCCATTTCATAATAAAGGACCAATAAAAGTAAAGCAAACCTTAAGGGGTCAAATTAACTATGTAGTAACTGTAACCCAAATTGTCCTCTTCTGAATGGTTTTTAGAGTTATTGTAAAAGCTGAAATGAATTCTCAGTGTATTCTGTACACCAAGAACAAATGAATGCATTCTTTCTCAAATTTATGCACAAGCCTAATTGCTATGCAGGCACAATTAAGAAGATCTAAGAAATGCAAAACCAAGATACCATATGGTTCTCAGTTCCAAAAATCAGAGACATAAGAGCAGATTTCACACACTTATGTGTGAACACAAAACTCGGATTAAAAGACAGCTAAATACAGCAGGTCTCCAGTCTTGAATGTATTAAAGAGGTGCTAAAAAACAAGTATGGGTATTTCTCAATTACCTCAGTAAGTAAACAGTTTGCACAGTAAAAATTTAAAGGCTAATAATATCAGGTTTAAAAAAATGGATTCAGAGGGACATACTAGTTCATTTTTGTATGTATACTTACAAGATACTAAAATTTGCATACCCCTGACCTCTGATTGTACACAGATCTGAAATTTTGCTGATTTAGTTATGTTCTTTTGAGGTAAGTGAGATGAGCAGTTTTCACATATTTCATTCTACACAAGCCTATTTTGTCTGCTTTAGTAGCACTGGGTGAGTCTCAACCAAAGTTGCAGGGGAGCAATACCAGTAAACAGAAGGGAAAATTCAGAAAATTAGGCTGTGCAATCTCAGTTACTACACCAGCACTCACAACTGTGGAATTACAAGCTCACAGCTAAAAGTTTTGGACAGCTTTAAGTTTTAGCTCATGACAGTGTCTAGCCATGACTTACTCCATCACACCTAAGCTCCTCAGTATTAAATAGAACACACTCTCAAAGTTGCCTACAAATATCAGAGAGCATATTGTGAATGCACATGTACAGTCTCACAGCTGTTGCAAAAGCAGTAATTCAAGACCCATCTTTCTCCATGGCCCTCAATGATCAGATAACAAAACTCACTCCTGGCAGCAAACATTATTCCTATTGCAGCTGGTTTTACAAAAACTGGCCTTTCCCATTTTAAAGGCTTGCTTTGACATAGTCAATAATTTTAGCTGTTTCTGCTTAGATGTATATTCTTCAAAGTGAAAAATGTCAGTCAGAAAGCTTTATTGCACCTGAAAGTGAAGTCAACAAATGATTCATTACAGTCAACAACAACTCAGTGTCCATGTGGACACCACTACCAGTCATGCTCCTCAAGGTCTGTACTGGGACCAATGTTACTGAATATTTTCATCAATAACAAAGACAGTGAAAACAAGTGCATCCTCCAAAAGTCTGTAGATGAGACCAAGAACAGCTCTAAAGTTAAAGTATGTACATTTAGATTGAACATAATGAAGAAATTCTTGTGATGAGAGTGGTGAGACATTGGAACAAGTTGCTCAAAAAAGCTGTGAATGCTCCATCCCTGGAAGTTTTGAAGACCAGGACAGACTGGGCTTTGAGCAACACAGTTTAGTGGAAAGTATTCCTGCCCATGGCAATGGGGTTGCAACAAGGTGGTATTTAAAGGTCCCTTCCAACCCAAATCATTCTGTGAGTCTGCCCAATTGCCAGAGCTGCAGAGTTGAAAGGCACCTAAAAGCTGTCAGCTGCACAAAACCTGCTAAAATAACCCTATGAAGCAAGAGACTTTGCATACTAATGACAAATAAATTCCAGGTGAACCTCAAAGGTACCTCAGAACTAATTTTGAGATGGGTGGTGCTTGAAAAGTCCCTTGATGAGTAACATAAAAATAAGCCTGCACCACAATTCAGGTTCTGCACACCAGGAGGGAAAACATCTTTTTAGAACTGGTTAACACAGCTGCTGAACCAGGCCCTCCTACACAGCAGCACAATATGTGAATGTATTCCCAAAACACAGCCCATTTACAACTGATCACAAAACACCTACTGATTGCCATATATTCTAATTCTCACATCTGCCTTGGTCTTTTTATTTGTTACATAGTGAAGCTTTCAATCTGGAACCAACAGGTAAGCTAATGGCCAGAACAGGGACTTTTAAGCCACTGATATTAACAAACTCTATGAGGAAGAACTCTTATTACTACACAAAATGAGCAACAGTGAATCTCTTTGCATATTTGCTCTCCTTTTGTTTTCATGAATTTATTTTCCAAAAAAGGAACGTGTTCCTTGATTATTCTTCTTTAGGAAAAAAAGATAAAATTATGTAACCAAAACACTCTGCTACTTGTTAAACATGAACAGGGAATGTTCTGTGAGAAGATGGGAACTGCAACCAAAATTCTAAAGAGCAACATCATCTGAATTCCAACAGCAGTAGTAAGATTGCTTAATCTTATTCTGAAAGCTTAAAGGACATTCTGAACCCTGGTAGAGTACACCTACTTGTTATTCTTGTGGGGATACACACAGATATCCAAAATACAGACAGCATGAATCAGGAGCAAGCACACACTGTCTAGAAGTCTCACTAGGATGGTGAGTAAATTAATACTTAATCCAGTAGCTCTTGTCAGACAAAGAGCAGTCACTTTGCACTTGTAAATGTCACATTTAAGCAAGCATCCTGCTTGCAGACTCTCTCCACACACCGTAAAAACAGTGCTAACAAAATGACACAGAGAGATGGAGTTAAAGTCCACAGAGGGGATATAATCAGGAGTAATGAAGGAGAACTCCATTCCTGGAGAGCAAATTGCCAGGTTCAGAGCCATCAAACCAACCTTCTGCATTAGTAGAGCAGGATATTTTTTGCATGAAAGTTCTAGTTTTAAAGTTCTAGAACTTTAAAAGTGTTACAAGAAACTGAATTAGTGACAGCACTGTGCCATCCACCAGCTTGGATGAGATATGCAAAAACATCTGATGCACAGCAGTCTTAACCAGCCAGTCTTGCTGAAATCTTCTGAAAAATCACAACTCTGTGCAGAGAGACAATGAGGACTTCTAAAAATCTACTGTATCTGACTAGTGCTTACACAGAAAATTACAAAAAGCTGCATAAACTTCTTGAGATAATTTCCCAGAGTGTTACATTCAATGTCTTTATGTTCAGTGATGACAGACGATGACAACAGCAAATCTCCCTCATTTTCTTCTGTCAAGAACATATGTCACAAAGGCAAGTACCACATGCAGGAGATGTCAAAGAAATGAGGCAATAATCTTCCAGCATCTGACAGCGACCAGACAGTACAACTTAGTAGAGGAAAACACTGAATGGAAATGAAGTCTTTTCTTAAAAAGAAAATGCTGCTACAAGAAGCTTCAAGTTAGTGTTTCTTCTTCAATTGCTGACAAAAGAATCTAGTATTTTTTTTTAAAAAGGTACTTATTTCAGAAGCCATGTATTATTTTGACTAGATCAATGCTTGTAGGTTCTTAGTCACCCTGGTTTTTTAATCACACCTACATTTAAGAAAATATGGTCAATACTTCAATCAGCTTCCTATTTAAACAGAAAACAGATCTGAACTTAACAAGCAAAGGTGAAGGATGAAATTTAAAGGACAATTATTTTTTGATAGTATGAAGTTTTCTAGTATGGTTCTAAGTCCGTCTTAAAAACCGGGATTATACATTACACAAACCTCAGATGGAAGTCAATAGAAACTGGGTTTCCTTCTTCTCTGCCTTGACTCTACAGACACTACAGGTATTTTGCAACTTTTTTAGTTAGCCACAGCCTCTTCTGTCATGCTAACATTAAGGTTTTTACTCATCATTTATAATTCAAATGAGGATTTCTTATGTCTTCCACAGTCAAGCAAAAGGCTTAACAAAACAGAGGAGATCTCCCTTGCTGAGCACATTTCTTGGTCTTAATTTTCCTATACACATTCACTGAGTACCCCAAGGAAGCAGAGTATCACTGTCCTCTGTGTCTTCCCCTTGTTAACTTTTGCCATTCCCTACTAAATCTACTGTGCAAGTCACAGTCCCTGAAGAATTCCAAAAGTGTCCCATCAGATATACTTTTAAAGGGTTGTCCACACTGATTCTTATTTAATGCCCAACTACCAAATCATTTTTTTTAAATTATTGTAGCTATTTTACACATATGAAATTTTAAAATTTTATTCATGTTTTTGAAATATCATGTATTGTATCTGTGCCTCTCTCTTTCTATCTTCAGTCCAGCTGCAAAATGGATGGAGTTCTTTAACTTCCATCCCATGTGGAAAATTATCTGCTGTATTACCTCTCCCCTAATGACATCAATAAAATTAACACTTCTGCTTTAGTCCTAAAATGCCATCAAGAAGGGCAGAGATTGCACTCTCTATTACCTCTTAAAGTCATTACTGCTCTAATAATTATGTCAAAGGTTACAACATTTTTTGGCTGTGAGCCAAAGGCCACTCTGTAAAATATTACGATGCATCCTCTTTCAGTCTCTTTTTTGGATCCTATCACAAACTATTTCAGAAGACAACATGGACAGCTGAAAAACAGGTGTAGCTTCAGCAAAGTCCAACAGCAGATCCCTATGGTTAGGCTCAATTTCTCTTAGATTTATCTCTGGTTTAGAGCAATGTGGCAGGCTTTTGTCATGTCCAGACTCCAGCTGACTGCTTTTATGCTCTGTCTCATCCCTGACTCGGAACTCTTCGAGTTCTTCACAACGTAAACCAGGTAAAATGGACAGGTACACCATGCACAGGTCAGGTAAGATGGACAGCTCTCTCCAAGGTCACTCTCTCCACCAGCCACCTCAGCCCTTTGAGTCATCCCACCTGGGCCACACTCATGTGGGAGGTGCCTGCCCAGGACCTGGAGCAGCAATGCCCAGGCACAGGGAGCCATCCCTCCTGTGCCCAGCTGGCTGTCACCCGGAGGTCCTGGCAGGTGGCCTGTTGGAGCAGCTCCACGGGGTCTGGCTCATCTCTGCCTCTGCAGGAAAGCCAGGAGACACTCAAGAGCCATGGGGCTCAGCCAGGTGGATGGTGCCAGGCGGCTGCGAGCCAGGACCCGCCACGGCCTCGGGCCAACAACACGCAGGGCGAGGGCTGAGAGCACACGTGGAGGAAAAGCTTGGGCAGGCACCAAAGCTCCTCTGCCCAACCCCAGGAGACAGAGATGGGTCTCAGCTGCTGCAGAGGAAACAATGATGGACAAGGGGAACCAGACAGTCTGGCTGAGGTCTTCTCCTCAGGCAGAACATGATCTGCTGCCTGGGACAGCCCAGCCAGGCCTGAGTTTCTCCAAGAGAGGCCAAGCCCAGATAGAGAGGTCTCAGCTCCTTGAGGCCACGCTGCCCTTTTCATTGTGATCCCTTCCCAGTGCCTTCCATGGGATGGGCCAGACACCCTCAGCTTCTCCAGGAAGATGCTGCCAGGGTGATGGCTCCTGCAAGAACTGTGAGAACTGCTGCCTTTAGAAAAACCCTGACTTGACAAAGAAGTACCTAACACACCTGCACCGTTACTAACTGCAGACAGATATTTTCCATAGGCAAAAAAAAATGTGGAAAGACTTGGAAGAGAAAGCCATTTCTCTACTTGACCATACATTTCAAAGTTCCAGCAAGGCTTGAGGTGGGGGGCAGGACATTGCACAGATACTATAACTGTATCTTTGACCAGCTTCTAGCTAATTTAAGTATTACTATAAATAAATGCAGGGATGTGGGAATCCATCACTGTTATAGTTGAGACTTTCCACTGTGGATATGGCAAACTCATCCAACTTTTGCTCAAGACAGAGGATACGGAAGTTATAACCACAGGGTAACCACTAGTTTTACCTGTGAGATCATGGAGCAGACATGGGATGGAAAAACCACCTCAACCCTAAAGAAGGTACTTGAATTGCAGGGAAAAACAATCACAAATGGGAGTTCCTTCAGGAAAGCTGCTGCTGCTCCAGTCTGCAGCAGGCAATTTCCCAGGCAGAGAGGTAAAGCTAACTTTACTCTTGATCCTATGGAAAGCGATTCTAACTTATTTCTACAAGACATAGTGAAGGATCCTATCATGAGTATTAGAGGGGTCTTGTCTCCAGCCAAGAGGGTATTGAGGGACAACTGGATTTACTGGACTGTGTGGATCCAGTGGCTTGGAACATCTACAAGAGTAGAAGGCTCTAGTAGATACCAGTACAAAGGGTACCCTAATGGCATTGAACTATGCAGTGGGCTTGCTGTATTAGCTGCCCTAGAGACAGAGGAAATGAAACAGCTATCCACCTTGCCTGGTCTCTCAAGGACCCTCCTCTCACAGGACTACTGAAGGTTGAAGCATCACAGGTACTGATCACTACCATAATAGTGCACCAGCAGCAATGCCACATCAACCAAGACTCCATGATTCTCATCCATAAACTAAGTCACCGACTGGATCACCAAAGAGTTATTAGCAGGACCTGCTCACCCTTTAATAGCCCCATATGGCCAGTGTGAAAGTCTAATGGAGAACAGCAATTAACAGTAGATTATTGTGACATGAAAGAAATCAACCTGCTGCTATACCAGACACACTTCAACACAAACTGGAGTCAAAAGCAGCCCAATGGTGTGCCAAAACTAATACCACTAATGTGTTTTTCTCAGTCCATTTGGCAACAGAGCTCACTTGCATTTGGAGGGGTGCCCAGTATACCTGGAATCCCCTCCACCCCTGGGGGGGACACACAGCTCTACCATCTGCCATGGACTGATGCAGGCTGCACTGGAACAAGGAGAAGCTCAGGAACACCTGCAGAATATTGATGATACCATCATGTGGGGTAATACAGAAAAAGAAGCTTTTGAGAAACAGAAAGAAATACTTCAAAGCCTTCTGAAAGCTAGTTTTGCCATTAAGCAAAGTAAGGGCAAGGGACCTGCACAGGAATAAAATGCTAAGACAGAGTTGGTCAGATCCCAATGGGTGTGATCAACAAAATCACACCTGCATATCCACCGATTAGTAAGAAATACACACAAGCTTTCTTAGGCATTGTAGGTTTCTGGAGAATACACATTCCAAATGCCTGTCTGATTGCCAGCTCTCTCTATCAAGTGACCCAGAAGAACAATTTCACATGGGGCTCTGTGCAACAACAAGCCTTCAAACAAATCAAACAGGTGACAGTTCGTGCAGCAGCCCTCCGACCAGTCTAGATAGGACAAGATGTAAACAGTGTACACAACCTTCAGGCAGAATAGACCTTCCTGGAGCCTCTGGCAGAAAGCACCAGGGAGCCTTGAGGTCAGCAGCTAGGGGTTTGAAGACACAGAGGATCTGAGGCCTACTATATTCCAAATGAAGAAATACTGGCAGAGAAACTGTTTGGAATTTTGGAAAGTATATTGTGCTAATAAGGACTGCAAAGTACTCAAAGCTGTTCACTCCAGCTGAAAAGATGGGACACCATTCCTTCAATAAATGGCTTTAAAGAGAAGTGGTTTCATACCTGATAATCTCCAAACTTGAAGCCTGAGAATTTCACTTTTTCATGGAATAAAGTGATTTAGACTCAGAAGAAAAGACAGGGAAGAAAAAGAGATGTGGTTCAGAGCCACAGTTATCTGACTGTCCTGCAAAAACACAGAGCAGAGCAAAAGCCAACAGATGCCTGTCATAGAATCATAGAATATCCTGAGTTGGAAAGACTCCACAAGGATCAAGGGGTCCAACTCCTACCCCAATAATCACACTATGTTCCTTCAGCAGACAGAAAAGTTAACAACAGAACAACTTTCTCACCCTCACAACGACTTCATTTTTAACCAAATGGGCCTTAATTAAACTGCATTGTTTTCTAGTAATGGTCAGAGTTAAACCTCTGCAGGGTGAGGATTTCATGTCTGCATCTAATAGAAAGTCAGCTTACAGCAGCAGCATTTTATTTGTGTATTTCTTGTGCTCTTAATTCCTCAAGGGACATCACAGAGGTTGGACAAGGGGGGAAAAAACCCAGCCTTTGAGGAAGTAAAAATTGTCACTCTGAATGCAGCTGTAGACAACTGCAGAACAGAAGTAGAAGAACAAACCTCTTAATTTCAGTGAATCTCATAACTGGACAACTCCAATGCCAAAATGAGACTGATATCCCTAGAGGCAGCTACTGGAAGGTCTGGAGCCAAAAAGGCCACCTGGATGGCATTTCCTTTGGAATTGAATCTGACTGAAGACCTGGAATGGTGCTAGGAACTACAACAAAGTGAGAGTGACTTGGAGTGGCTGCTCCTTCAGCTCCATTAGAAATAGCAAGTGCAAGTCCTGTGCTGAATGCTAAACTTAGCGACTGTCTTCCTAGTGAAAATAATACCCAGGATTCACCACTAGAAAGACAGTCCCAGGAAAGTACAGAATATTAGTGCAACTAATTCGTTCTGTTTTGATCACTCATCCAGATCATCAAGAAATATCACTGGACAAAGGAAGGATTTTTTTTCTTGTATTTTACCCTCAGAAGACACTCTGAATAACAAAGTGGCCTAATAAGGCAAAATAATCCACAAGGCAACAAATAAATCTATTACAAGTTTGTCTGTGTACAGAATACCTACCATTTGTTCCTATTTACTGCACTCTTTATAACTTCATGCATAAAAAAGAAATCAGGATTTAGCCTTGACTCATCCTCAATTAGATAAATAATAGAGATCAAACATCAAACAGCCTGCAAAATTACTACCAAGAAAAGATCTGACAATTATTGATTGGCTTAAGCAGAATTAAAGGAAAAAATAAAAAAACAGGTCATGAACTTCTAATGAACTGTAAATAAACTGTAGAAAGAGACAATACTTTGTAGGGAACAGATCAAGTTTCACACTTGACAAAACTGCCGAAAAAGCTTTTGCAGTTAAAAAAATAGTCAATAAAAATGAAGTGGTTTGCTTTTCTTACAGCTTTGCTGCTATTTTCAAGAACTTAAGAATCAAAGTCCCATAAGACTATAAGTATCTCTAGCAAAGGGCAAAGCAAGAAGGTTACAAGATCATCAGTTTTCAACTGAAGGAAATATTACACGTATTTCCACACATTATACTCATATTGGATATTTTTCCATAAAACTGTAAGGCTGAAATGAAAAAAGGAAGTTAATCAATATGTTTCTCAGGGGGCTATAAAGGTTAACATACCACTGACAAATAAACAATACAAGATCCCTCCTAAAGAACATGACCAGACAAAAACAATTTCAACTGACACTTTTAAAAATATATCCTATTATAGCCAG
This sequence comes from Notiomystis cincta, assembly GCA_013398075.1. Taxonomy (NCBI): domain Eukaryota; kingdom Metazoa; phylum Chordata; class Aves; order Passeriformes; family Notiomystidae; genus Notiomystis; species Notiomystis cincta. The sequence goes on along the minus strand of VZRX01006595.1, from coordinate 22,204 downwards.
TCAATCCCTTTCTACTTCCCAAAGCAGGACTAATTTTAGTGAACTTTTGGTTCAGATTATATTCTTCAGACTACTTCAAGCATGAGCTGATCTATCAAAACTTGCAGTGGAAAACTTGGCATTTCCCCCTGGTTTAATGATCTTGCACCCTGGTCTGACATAACTTTATACCCACCTCCACTGCATTAGAAAGCAAGCTCCTTTTATCAGTAAAGAACACTACAATTAGCACCCAGTTCCTGGAATTCCCTTTATTAATGAGCTATAAAGTATTCAAAAGGAGTAAAGAGAGTAAAGAGACAATGTCTTTGAGCACTGCCTCCAAGGTGGCACTTTGTCATTTACCAGATGCCATGCCCCTGGCAGCTCCCCATCGACCCTGCAGCTGTGGCTGTCTTGACAGAAGCATCAGTCTTCAAAATACCAGTGGTGCCTCCTGCATCTCTGTGGTGCCTTGTGTGATCTTGGGGAAGCCATCTAGTCATCCAAGCATTAAAATGGAAAATACTTTCGGGGTTATTGGAGAGACATAAGGAAATGTCTACAGAAGAGTTCTAAAATCTTTAAGTGATAAACCCTTCTGAAACAAACAGGCACAGCAAACAGTGCGGACAAATAGCAACAAAAAAAACCTGCCTTAAAAATGTCAAAAAATAATTATTCATTATTTTAGTATTATCCCAAATGTTCAAATGGGAAAGTTCCATTGCTAAATGTTAGACTGTACATCTGCTGCTTGCTGAGAACATATGGTGCAATTGTAAGAGGAACTGTTGTCTAAGGGAATAAATACTTTATTTGAGAAGCACTTGCATTGTTCATCATCTTTCACTAACCACATACAAGTTGCTCTGCCATTCGTAAAACCATAGAATGGGTTAATAGAGACCTTAAATGTCACCTAGTTCCAACCCCCTGGCATGGACCAGGACACCTCTCACTAGACCAAGTTGCTCAGAGCCCCATCCAGCTTGGTCTTGAACATTTCCACAACTTCTCCAGACGACCTGCTGCAGTGCCTCACAACCTTCACACTGAAGAAATTCTTCCTAATATCTTATCTAAGGCTACTCCCTTTCAGTTTAAAGCCTTTTACCCCTTGTCCTACCCCTACATGCCCTTGTTCAAAGTCCCTCTCTGGCTTTCTCGTAGGTCCCCTACAAGATACTGGAAAGTGCGATGTCATCTCCCAAGGGCCTTCTCTTGTCCAGCCTGAACAGCCCCAGCTCGCTCAGCCTGAGTAGGAGAGGTGCTGCAGCCCTCCTATCCTCTTTGTGGCCTCTTTTGGACATGCTCAAACAGGACCAGGTTGTCCCTGTGTTTGAGGCCAAAGAGCTGATGCAGCACTGCAGGTAGGGTGCCATCAGAGAGGGGCAGAACCCTCTCCCTCACCCTGCTGCTTACGCTGTTTGTGATGAGGTCCAGGATACAACTGGGCTGCAAGCACACACTGGCAGGTCATGTCCAACCTCTCATCCACCAGCACCCCAAAATCCTTCTCTGCACAGCTGCTCTCAGTCCATTCTCCACTCACTGCATATCAGGATTTGGGCACATGTTTGCATGGCCCTGTTTTGAACCGTCCTATATTATGTATCTTTTTTTTTTTTCCTTTCTGAATATGCAGCTAGGACACAAAGTCAGCACATCAAATAATTTAGAAGTAAAGGACATCTCTCACCTCAGTTCGGCTAAATTCCAGAGAAAATAAGTATTTTCTTATATAATTATATATTCATAACTATTTTTTGAAAGAGTCTCCAGGTGACAGCATCAGACTTACAATCTGCTCTGAAAATTTACAGCAATCTCTCTAAGAAAGAAAAGCTCATCAAAAATCTTCTAACTAATTTCTGTTAGATTAACCAATTTAAAATGTATAGGTAAGTGCAAATTTCATATTTACTTGAACTTCTTACCACTCCTCACCAAGCAAGACACTCCTGTGTATATTTGAGCAGATGAATTGCCTGATTTGACACAAAAGAAAGTGGAAATACTGGACACTATGGATTAGTCCTACTGTCTTTCATCTGCTTTCATCAGATAGAAGGGATGGATGTTCAGCAGCTTACTGCTTCTTTTACTAAGACTTCTGTTTTCCCTACATTCTTGCAATGTATTGCAAAATACATGTTTTCCCCTTATTCAGCTCTGACAAATTAGCAGTCTAAATCTGCCAAGCACAGGGATTTGGCATTCAACACTATTGAATGAGGAAGTCATTAACAGATCAAAGCTCAAATGCTGGTGTGCCTGCTCAAAGTTATTTGCATTCTTACACAAATACTTCAGAGGCATACAGTGCACAGGGCACTTTCACACACTCACTCCTGGCTGATTGAGGATACCATATAGAAGGCAATATTTTCAATATTCAGGCCAATAGGTTACATTAACCATTATGTTCTCATCTTTATGGACTCTGACTGCAGCTTTAAGAGTCTCCACTTAGAAGGAGGCTCTGAAGAAAATTACAAACAAAATGCTGACACACCCATGAAACAGAGAAAGCAGCCAATGACTCAGGCATTGAACTTTGCTCAGGAGGATGGCTGTTTGACTACAAGGAACAAAATACACAGGAATTGTAAACAGAGAATACAAGGAAAGTGAGGTTTAGGCCCATAGTAACTAAAAACGGAGGTGGAGCCAAACTATCAAAGTACTCCTTGAGATACAAAGGAGATAAGCAAGGACAGATAATTCAGATTGCACAGAAAATGTAATTATAGTTATTTAATAGAAGAAAATACTGCAGTCAACACATTACAGCCCAACACAAAACTTTCAGCCCACAAAAATCAAAGCATTCTTGGGAATATCCACACCAAAGATACTGGCAAAAAAATCCAGAAGGTTTATGCCAGCCTTAATGCAGCTAATTTTAAGCTATTATACACATATGTACTTGTGATACATGAATCTGTTCTTTAATCCAGACCAGCTGAAGCTACATGGCATTAGCAAATCATCAAGTGCTAATCCTGCCTGTGATCAGCCAGTTCATGTGTGTCATCTGCAATCACTACAGCTGTTGTGGAAAAATAAACTTGTTTGAAAGAAGATGTAAATCCATTTTCTTTTTCCTCTCTGTTTACACAGCTCCTGCTCTGGGCCTTATTCTCTTCAGGATAGTAACGCATGAATGAGAGAGGAAAAGGCTTGTAAGGTTGGCCAGGAATACTTACTCGAGTCATTCTCCCATTTAGGAATGGGCTATACAGGAATACAACACCTAAGAGGAAGCATTTCCAAAGCAAAAACTAGAAGAGTAGCTGGAAACAATTCCCTGATGCTCTCTTTTGGGCTACATGAACTATTTTGTGTCTTAATTTGAGAGAGGTAGAAATACTTGAGAGAAATAAAATCCCAAAGACAAGCTCCTATTCTGATAATCTCACTTTAAATTACATGGGAAAAGCCAAATGGAAAAAGTATAATTAATCTGGTCAACAAACAGTCAATTCAACTTCTAAGAATATATGTTTCTAAGAATGTATTTCCTCCTTCCCACTATGAGGAAGAAGGAAACATTTATTGTGCTGACAAATGTCTGAGCATAACAGGCCAGGTGCAGTGATGGCACAAAGATGTGAAGAGCTACAATGCTCCCAGGAGAGGGTGGCCACAGCTTTGTCACAAGAAGGTGACATCTCACATCAGCTCAAACCACATCAACCTGACAGGATTCAGCTACTGTGAAGCTTCACCTGTAAACACAGTACACAGCCCACAGTCAAAGCTGCCCAAGGCACAACAGGTCACACAATAACAGAGTGCACAACTCATACTAAATTACACAAGGAAGGACAGATTATACCTGGCTTGCCCACCTACCCACATCATTTAACGTTAATGTGCTATTAGACCACTGCCACTTCAAAATCTGGAGCTTTGCTTTGTGGCCAGGCTTTACTGGACTCCATCTGAAACACAGATGTTCATTATCCATTAGCACAGTGGCCTGTCTGCTGATTAGGTGACAAAAGAAGTGGGTTTGTGCAACATCTTCATCTAGTGCTGGTTTAATCAGTATGCTGCAAATAGCACCCACCCATCACACTGCCACAACCATCAATACAGGACAAACACAGGAACAGCAAGAAAACTGCACAGCAGTTGTCTCTAAGCAGTTGTAGGGCACAGCACAGCTTTCACTTGAAAGTCTCTTTCTGAACTGCTATTTTGGTGGCATCAGTATCAAAGCACTAGAAATGACTGACTGCTCTCAAATTGTGCAGGCACTCACAGTCTCTAACACCTAAAAACCAGTACTGTTATTGAGGTTAGCAACAAGCATACAGTGCCCCTGGGCCAGACTCCAGGGTAAGCACCACTCTCCCACTGGTTTTTGTAACAGCATAAATATGGGAGCAAGTCAAAGGCAGCTTGCAGATACTTCAGAGGGTTCCTCGAGGACTTAACCTGAAGGAGCAGCTGCCTATGAGAATGCAGCCTATGACTTCAGGCCTTGCATGTTTATTAAATGTTTTCCAGTCATTATTCCTCCCAAATGAACATTAGCAGCAGAGGACACACAGTAGCATCAAAACCAGATAGTGGCCTTTTTCTCACTTAATAACATAAAGAAAAGGAGACTTTGCATTATGAGCCATGAGAGACACGTTTATGAATCCAGCTGCAAAAAAAAAGTCATTCCTTTCACCTTCAAGAAAGCCAAAGTAATTGTTTCAAGTTAGTACTTAACTGCTTACTTTCAGAAAATAATCAAAATTTTGCTTTGTCAATTAAAATCTTGTAATTACCAAATAACAAATAAAACTGATTTTTAAATATTGGTCGAGGCTTCTTTCTTTTTCCAGACACTACAATACTTGAAAAATAAAACTCAGGTTAATGTTATACATTATTAATTACCCCAAGTATTACTGAAGCACAGTATATGTCTCAGTAGCAAACTGATCAATATGATTGGCTGAAGAGTCTTCTGAAAAGCTGTAATTTTTAAGAGAACTACCTCCTTGAAGTCACAAACACTATCATGACTTATGTCAAATTCATTTACTACAAAAAATTATTCTAAAAAGGTTTTTTTTCATACCATATTGAAAGTATGTTTTTAAAAAAATTACAGATAAACAAAAAAGAAGTTTGTCTTTAGGAGCAATCTTTTTCCTATTCTGGAAGTCTTGTTGCAGATGAGTCTGATAGTTAAATCCCAATTAAATCAACTTGAGATGGACAATGATAACAGAGGTTTCATCACTAGCCCAACATGAAATATTTTTAGAACCAAAGAAACAGAATAGCTAATAATCATATATCAAAGTACTCGTTGTTCATTAATGAATTTTTCAGTGCTAACAAACTTAATTCAGAAATATCCATGCTAATTATCAGGTACTGTGCTAGCAATGTGTTCACAAGCCAGAAAAAAACTCCAAATATGAGCCTGCACTGGAGACTGAAAATAACCGTGGTCCACCTACCACGTGATGCAAGCCAGTTCACACTTCTGGACGGCCATTCACCTAGGAAAGGATTTGTTGCACAGTGCTGAACTGACAGCACTGTAGAACAAATTCAATGCCAGTTCAAGACCCTTGTCCTCACCAAGTTAAACTTCATGAACTGTCTTCCGTAGTCCGAAGTGAGTAAGCTGAGAAAGTGTTTTCATTCTGACAGAGCAGAGCGGAAAATAGACGTCTCTTGAAAAATCAGGTCTTTGGTGTATCGAGCTCCACACTGTGGGCAAGTATTGCCACGAAGACTTTGCCACTATAACCTACTCAGAAACTAAATGCCAGCACTTCAAAGATATTTTTAAAAAAAAGAATAATTACCATTCTTAACAGTGCTAATACTTCCTCAATTGCCACAGACAACAGTGGCTTTTATCTAGGCTAAGAATGAAACGCTTTTTTTCTTTGAAAGAGGCAGAGATAACTGCAAATACACTAAGACACACTTTCTGTGCAGCTGTAATGATAGGAAGAGAGTTTCATACATTAGCTGATGTGTTCATTGAAAAGAACAGATGTAAGTCCCCCTTGAATAGCATTACACCACATTTCCACTCAGAAAGGGATTTTTGTGAGCCTGGGTTCGACAGCTGACACAGCAGCTCAAAAACTTGGGTGCTGCCTTATTATTACAGGTTCTATTATAATCACTGTAATTAAAGAACTGACAGCACTTTCATTATGAATTCCTATCCAGGGGTTAATAATTGAGCTGTAAAATTTGCTTTGGGATGGAATTCTGCATCTAGGTGTGAATGCTTTTCTCACTGCATGAAAAAAGGGCGTCTGGTTTTTTCCACTTTTCTCTGAATACAAACAATTATAATGCCTAAACACATCTGAAAGCATTCTGAAATATAGTTCCTATAACAACAAAGAAGCCCTTCCAGAGATTTTTCAGAAAATAATTCAATAAAAATGTCTTATTTTGGTTCTGCAGGAGTAGCATGGACAAGAGGTTTATGAGATACAAGATCCAGCCAGTGGACTCACTCGTGTCTGTAGGCAGGTAATGTCTCTGTGCTTCACCGTCCCTGTCTCTGGAAGGAGGATAATTGGCAGAATGACCTACACATGAAATGCACTCACTGAAACCTCAGGAACAGGCTGTGTAGCTGACATGTCTTTTTTAATATGATGCATGACTGCTGACCCTTGCCCATCTGCACACCCTACATCCTTCCTTCACATGGATCCACATGGATCCTGTGCGTGTGACAAGTCAGGCCACCTATGGCCATTCGATGGCAATTTCATAAATATACTTGTCCCATATCATCAGTGAGGGCTAATATCAGAGTTTCAAGATCCTGATTACACTTGGATGTTGAAGGAGTCTAGAGAGCTTAACATGAATACTACAAGAGCCTAACTGCTTGTAACTACCCACTTAACCCTACACAGAAATTTTTTCTAAGCTCTATAATCAATCACAAAGTAATTTGAACAAGGCTTTGGCTTACTCCAAGATTTTAAAAGTTATCACTGCTGGTATTATCTTTTGTCATCTCCCTACATATACCTGATCAGAAATCAGTGTTATAAAACTCATCATTTTAAACTCCAAAGAGCCTCTCAAAAGCAGAATCTCTTCTACATGAAAGGCAAATCAACAACAGAACATCTCCTGAAGTAGTAGTATCATTAGAAGAACTGCCCTACTTTCAAAACTCTGAACAAATTAACTCTACTAGGCATAGATGTAGTTCTTTCCTGAGGGTTTTTAAACAGGATTCACATCAAGACACCTGAAGTCAGATGCTGCAAGTCATGCCATCAATAGAATTTCAAAGCAGTTTGCAAACAGTGATATTGCAGTTATCAGTCTCTTCAACATTGTATTTTCTCTGCTTGACTTGATTCACAGTCCTTGAGGATTGTGGTATCACTATCCATGGCACAACACTGACCACAATAAAGTACTGTTATAGCTGTACAGGGAAAATGAGCTTTAGGCTTTAATCCTCTGACACTACATTCACAACCACTTAATACTTCCAGTGCTACTTCTCTAAGACTATAATAGTACCCTTAGAAACATAAAAAAGGCTGCTCCTTAGGTACTTAAGGCAAGAGCTAAATAACAGCAGAAATCTGCACAAGTGAAATAGTTGAAATTAACACTTCATTGTACCAGTGCCACTTATAATATACACACATCCCTTCTTCTGATAAAAAGATACAGTATTTTTTTTTTAACAGTATAGGTTTTAACTTCAGGAAACATAAAAAATCGCCTTTGTATCACTACTAGAATTATATTATTCCTTCAAATAAATCCAAATAAGGAAAAAAAAGTTCTTGTTTTACTGCAGGTAAGTGCCACACAATTTCAAACCATCAACAGAATTTCTTGCTGACATCATGTAGTGAAATCAACAAGACTTTATGAAAACACATGGCATTTCAATCAAGAGAATTAGATTGTGTGAACTGTACAGCAGAACCTGGGAGGCTGTTACCTTGTTTGAGCCTCTTCAGCACTTTACCAACCACTGAAGAGGAACAGGAAGAGCAACTCCCAAAGGTCTTGTCCACAAGGAGCCTGTCTGTCTCTTTCTACCTGCTCTAATGCAGCTTACAGAGTTTACCAAACACTGGAGTTCATAGTATAATCAAACAACATGACCCAGTAATTTACAGCCACAAAATAAGGTTTCATGTTTTACAACCGAAATCAGATATGGAATAAACTTGGCAAGCAACAAAGAGCCTCCAATAAAAACTATTACCAAGACAACACACCTAGAAATAACTGTGCAAGGTCAGAGGAACACCTTTTATCACAGTTTTAAAGAAGGGTTCAGGAGGAGATAAATTTAAAAAGTCAAACAAAAACCACAGAAAAACCTCAAGCAAAAAATCCCAACAACCCACAACAAACACAGAAAAAACCCCCACCATAACCCTCAAAAGAACCCAAAACCAAAAAAAGAAACACCACTCAAACCCCAAAGTGCTATGTTTAGAACTACATTTTTAAATCCTCATCCATTCAAAGACTTCTCAGAATTTTTTCATCCAAATACCGTGGTGGTTAGCACGTGTTCTCTAAGCCACACACCCACCTTACAAACAATGACATTACAGAAGGATAAACAGAGACAAAGGATACAAGGTTTTCACTGACAGTCCAACATCAAAACACAAAAACATGCTGATTTTTTGAACAAAAGTTGTTCATTGTTAAAAATAAGAGTATGTGTATGTGTCTAGGTGTGGATCTCCAAATAAATTCACTCCTTGGACAGCAAAGTACATGAAAATCTCCACTTTTCAGTACTTTCTTTCTTCTAAAAACTGGTAAAAGTTTGCTGAATTTTATTAAGGGAGCTCAAAGTTCAGACAGCTCATTTAGTCTGTTACAAACCTCACTACCAAATTACAGCTTCAATTTGAATGAAGGAATGACTCAATATGAGTTGCTTCACCTCTTCCATAGGAAAATAAGATAAGAGGTTTAGCTCCTCAAAATCAATATTGATAAAGAAAATCCATACCAGCAAAGAAATGTAATACCCTGTTGATTTAACCAGGTGAAAAATTACTACATCTTCATTTTTCACTTGAAAGAAAATAAATCAATTATTTGCAGAATGACTTGTCTGTAATTGGCATTAGTCAGCTACTAAATTTTGTACATTGCTTCACTCTTTCTTAGTAAATATATAGATGTGTAAATTGCATACTTCTGCAACTGGTAACTACTTAACTCTCCCAAAGAAGCCAATTTCCTACAGCAAAATCTTATTTCTACCTCAAGTAAGAAAAAGAGCAAAGCCCCTCAAAGTTCTACTGTAAATACTGTCATATGATACTCTCCTAAATTAAAAATTCTTGTGAGACAAGGAAATAACTTCTGAATTACATGGCTTTACCTCTTAAGCAGACTGTCTGTCATAAGATTTACTACAAAATTTAGCAGAACAGGACACTATATGAAAAAGCAAATTAACTGGAATCTAAACAACAGTCATGGAAAAAAAAATCCTAGAATCAGTTTTTAATTGAAATATAATTTTAAGTATATAAATAAATGAAGAAGCGAGACATGGAAGATTATGCTACGGCATTTCTGGTTCACACACTGCATTTCTTAGAGGTTTTTCACAATGAAAAACAGCATTTCTCCAACAAGATCCACCAGCAGTGTTCTCTTTATGGCCACCCTAAGGCAAACAGGCTAAGAACTGTTCATTCAGGTTTCAGCTCCAGACATTCAAAAGTGCTTCTGGGTGGTGCCAGAGAGGTTTGTAGAAATTGAAGGGTAAGCATCAGAAGCACAGTCATCAATCACAAGTCAGCAGGCAAAAAAGAGCAGAGTTAGCAAGAAAGGTTACAGCTAAGAATCCTACAAGAACCCTGAGGAAAAGAAGAGGACTAGGGAAAATATAAGGGAAAATAATTTTTGTAGATGAAAGTGAGCTTACAGAGAGGACAGTGAGGGATGTTAGGGGAGACAAAGACTATGATATTTGAGAGAGAGGAAAAAAAACCCTTACTCCTAAGAGAAGTGCAGAGGTAGAATTTTGGTTTCCCCATTTTATTGTTGGAAGCTCAGCTACCTTCAGTCTGCCTCATTTCAGCTGTCTGTGTACAGATCCCAGCACTTGCACAGAGCTTGCACTAATTTAACTGAACAATGCACTTTTACATCTGGGCAGATTAGACCACAGAAACGAAGCCTGATTCATTTTCTATACAGCACAGTAATTTGATCAATTTTAGGGATATGAAAGGCATTACTAAAGCTGTATTAAAACATTATTAAAACAGTGTAACCTTACTCCCTAATTCCATATCATCCACCTCCTCCTTGTTCACTTGCCGCATACACCCATTCCCCCTCCTTCATCCCAAACCCACAGCCTCACAGCCTAATAATTTTAATTAGTCTTTCATTCCTATACCCTTAATTAGTGTTTTATTCCTGTGCCCTTTAATTCCATATTCTGAGTGGTCTTCTGGGCATGATTTTTCTACTGGCAGCTGCATTGTTGTGTAGGCTGTAATCCTTTAAAGTAAAATCCGATCAAAATTCCTTTTTTAAAAACCTGTCCACTGCCACACAGGGAAAACAGGAAGTACTGCTCACCTCAGAGGTTTTCCACCTTTTCCAACACCAATAACAATTCACCCATAGTCTGTGTTGAGCTTCCTACCCTTTCCCTCTCGCTTTTTGCACAGCATCTTCCCTGGTGGATGCAGTCATCCTCCAGGTGTAACTGATCGGGTACCAAAGCAAGCAGGCAGAGAAGTGTTAGGAAGGGGTGAAGGACCAGCTGGCTCTTGGCAAGGTTCCAGGTGCCCTCCATGAAGAAGAGTCCAATCCAGCTGCCAGGGACAGAGAAGACCGAGGCTACAGTTTGGCTCTCTGTGTGATTCTGAGCAGAGATGTGAACCAAGGACTGTTTTCCAGGCAGTGTCTCACTGACAGGGTGTAATGAACCTGGGGGCTCTCTGCAGCAGTCTCCTGTCAAACCAATTCCATTTTGTACCAAAGTCAAACATATGCACGCAGCAGGAGAAAAGAAAGAAAGCTGTCCCACTGAAGTGAGTGATCCCAGAGCCACCTATCTCACAAAAGTCAAATCAGGACACCTGAGAGAGAAGTAAAGTATCAGCAGTCCTAATCTTTTTTCCTGCAAACCCAGGGAACCTTAAATGTTTTGTTTCTACTCAAACGTGGCCAAGAATCACAAAAAAAATTCATTTTTCTGTCTTAATAAAACAACTTTTCCTGTTTTACTTCAGTCTAACATATAATAAAGCAATAATCCTTGACTAGCTAATGTTTTGGGATTTCCACTTATTTTACAATTCAGCCTCCAAACTAAACATCAAATAAATTTCAGACCTCAGCCTTTTAGTACCTCAGTACAGCTTCTACAGCTTTCAAGGATTAAGACATGCAGAAACCACAGATCAATAATTTGGTGAAAGCCCCACCTGTGTAATAGCCCATTGGACTTATTTTTTCCTTTGACTTACACATTTTTGAGGGAAGAACATTCTATAATAAATGAAAAGAGAAGAGGCAGACATACAATGATGCACAGAAGCCTAAAGAACAATAAGCAGCATTGCTGCACCAAATAGTAACAGAAACCAATACTCTTCATTCTTAAAACCTACCAATCCTCTTATCCAAACTTTGAAGTACACAATGCTCATTTTACAATACACAAGCACTGTCAACATTCATAAAAACACACACATTACATTCTAAACATATGCAGTAAATGCAGTCCTAATAAACTGAAAACAGCATTGCTGTGACACAGGCTGAGATAAAGCTCCCTTTTTACTGCAAGAATGTTTTCTAAAAGGGAGCAAAAAATCTCAAAATTACATGGAAAGTGTCATGTGATGTTTTTATATGCAGTTACAATCTTTTAAGTCAACAGACTCCAATATGCAGAGGGATAAGTGTTCATGTAACAAAAATGGTAATATTAAATTAGGCACATATGCACATACATGAATACTGAGATTAGCAAATCTGTGTGGACTGTATACATATTAAAGAAACAGAAAACAATCCTCACTTTTTTCCACTTCTCAGTACAAAGTATCACTTACTGTACATGTAACCATGTAGTTGGTTCTAATATATATCTACATTTATATATAAATGTACATTCCTTTGAATAAAAGTGGTGTCAAAATACACCTTTACAGTAATCCAGCAGACCTTGCACTGACAACAAGTCCTGAATTGGACTGACAGATCAGAACTGCTACATCATTTTGTAAGTCTTCAAATTGATCATGGCACAACTGTACTCCCACTAGAAGGTTCCCTAGGCAAACAAACATGTAAAGATCTGACTGTGAGACAGGGTGGACCTCACATTCATCAGCTACATCATCCTGTCAAAATGAAGTTACACGTATCAGCTAACATATGAATACAACCAGAAATCTACTTCAGAGAGATCCCACTTCTGACTAAAGTGTTGTGATTTTGATATCTGCTCTCTAGAATCAGACTTCTTCCAATTCAAGAATTACTGTATTTCCAAAAATGTAAATTGCTTTTAACGTAGAGAGGTTTTGTTTGCTGAATTTAAATGGCACCTTCAGCTTTCAGTTACAAGAAAATCACATGTAGCAGGAGCATAAATCACCTCCTTCCTAGATATATTCACAAAAGCTGGAAACAAAGATTTTTTCATACATCAATGAATAGGAAATACATATTGTTAAGTGTATCACTTGAATCTATAAGAAAAGGAGTCACTTTAGTGTTCGCTTTAGTGATTAATGTAAGAATCATTCATGTGCTGAAAAAACGATGCTAAGAGTTTTGTCTATCCACTTGTGCAATCTTTACATGTTTTCCAAAACCTGTTTTGTCTCATTCTTTGTACCATTCATGCATTCAGGAAAATGCTTTCGAAGTTTTAATTTGGAATCTCTAATAAGGTTCAAACAAGAGACTCCAACTATCATTTATCAATTAACATTAATCACAGCAAATTGTAATGCAGCTGTTTTTCAGAGAGAAAGCACTTCCATGAATGAGACAAGAGGTAGCAATTTCAATGAAAAAAAAAATTCATAAGCATCACCACCAAGCTTAATGCATATTCTGAAAATTTAATCAGAGTAATCTCAACATACAATAGGTTTGAACTATTGAACTGTAATTAGCAAAACCCTTTTCAAACGTGTATGGGCAGAAAAAAACAGAACACATACCAGATTTAGAGATGGACAGTGTAGCTGTGTTTTGTGAAGTACTACATTAACTGGAAAAATACAAGAGCTAGCTCAAGGACTTGTTTACCAAGTTCTTGCTATATATTTTATACAACTTCACTGGGTTGTGGAAAGAACCCTCGAACTAAGCAATGGGAATTCTACCTGTCAGCAACAAACTGCCCACATAGAACAGTCATGTGTTTGGTAATGCCCTAAAACACAAAAGCACAGGTCAGGCAAGCCCTTAGGTGTTAAAAAAGGAAATTCCCAAGGAGGCTCACATTGCTCTGCTGTAAATCTTCACACAAGGCCAACACTTAGAAGCACAGTCCAGTCTGAATTGCAGAGGGAATCAGAACAGTATCTGGGGCAGGAGGTGCAACTTGCATCCTAAGCAATTCACACTCCTTGGCTGGTGCACCAGCACATCTGGCAGCAGTTGGAATTTCCTCCTGGCTGTCACACTGCTGGCTGGACATGCTGCTTTCCATTAAGATAGCTCCCCATCATAAATGTGTGTGCCCCAGCAATATCCAGAAAGTAAAAGGATAGTAACTGCAGACCAAATCTAGCACTACAAATCTCATCCTTGTTTTCAATATTGAAAGAAATGCATTAATTTTTCTTAATTTTTTTCCTTTTTAATTACTTTCTTTCTTAAAATAGAAACAAAACACACCACTTATTTTGCTTTCTGTTTGTTTTCAGACCTGTCAAATCATCCCACAAACAGCTGAGACACTTCAACACATCCTTCCAATGTAAATGGGCTCTGGCCTCCTCTCCCACCCAGATGGGTCTCACTGCGCCATCACCCTTTCCTTCAGGGATGGGTGCAGTTAGAGCACAGAATAAATCAAATTAAAGAATTTAACAGTTGAAATCTGATCAGACACAAGCAGAGTAATTTCTCCACAGGCTAAGTTATGATGCTGCTATGATGAAGAACACCCACACAATGAATGCTAAGGCCTGGGACAAAAACAATGGCAGGAATCTCCTTCTGGTGGCAGCATGGACATCTGACAAATTTAAGTAATTCTAACCATGGCTGCAACATGTAATAATGTCCAACAGTCAAAAATGAAGTGGCAGTACACTGTCTTGTTATACTTTTGCACAGTTTAATTTTACATGTCTCAAATGGTTTATTCACCCTTACCCTCTAGGGGTTGACTTAAGTAAGGCTTTGTCAAAAGCACTAACCATCAATATTCTTTGCTTCTAATTTGCTACCCTTATAGAAAGCATCCTGCTCCATCTTAACCCAGTGTCAAAGAAAGGTTTTATAGCAAAATTCTAGTGGTTAGAAATCATCAGTGTACACTATAGCTGAAAAGGTGATCATTACTTCTCCAACTTCAAGCCCAAGAAAAGCTCCTTTTCCTGTTTGGCCCCAGAGAATGCCCAAAGATATGCAAACCTATATTCTAATATCTGGATGGATCACATTCTACCCAGGAAGCACCTGTGTACGTGTAAGGGAACTCTGCCATTTCCGCAGAGCTCCAAACAAATTATTCCTTCCTTCCTTTCAGAACGAATGGCTAGAAATTGTTCTCCTGTCAGATGAGTAGAGGATAACATTTTAACCTCTACACGTTTCCAAACTTTTTCAGGAAGCTTTCACACTGCTCTCACCATCTCCTTCCTGAAACAGCAGTGCTGCACAAAGACCTTTCTTTTGCCTCACACACATTCAGAGGACTCCTCTGCACACGGGAAGGCTGCCCTGTCACCACTAATCACATTCCAGGTACAAGAACTGTGCAGCCAGCACCAGCCAAACCTAGGACACACACAGCCTCCCACTTAGCAAGCATCCTAATCTGGGTGGCTGTCAAATCTCATCCTACATTCACCTTAGACCCTCAACAGCACTCTGACTAGTTCCAAGGAGGGGGAAGGGGAAGATTGCATGAATTTTCACATCATTTCCTATTTAGGCCAGTATCTGCTCATGCTACCTCAAGGGAACAGTATTTATCCCCTTAAACACAGTGTTAAGAAGCAAAGTATGAGGCTTTGTGGTAATTATTACAAGCCTTTTGTCCTGTAGGGATGAACACAGAACAAATTTCCACCTTCCAAGTCTGATTTTGTGCCTCATTTCTTGTGCTTCCTCTATGGGAAGAGACTGAAGAACTATCCACAGCAGTTCCACTCCCAGGATTTGAAGGAAAGAAATATATATTGTCTAGTGCTAGATATCATTTCATAGAAAAAGTATCTTTCTGGAAAGCTTTTAGGGAAATTAATTCCTCTATAGCCTCTAATTTTAAGATGTCCATAGCATTCATTTTTGTATCTTGCAACAGTAATTTCCACTAGTCAAAATAGATAGGGAAGATGGTTTATTACATGATACCAGTTAGTTTTCCAGAATATTCATTTTTGTGCTCCAGGAAGATCAGCTCTGTAGACAAAAGGAGGTGCCACAAAGAAAAGCAACATTTTCTTACATATATTCTAAAGTAGAACTCCCTCCTTCTCAACCTTCCATTGCACTGATGCATTTGAGGAATTATGTGCTGGCTCTGGGTCTAAAGCACAAGTGAAGGCTATTTTCTTGAGGGCTATTTAGGGGAAAAAAACTTGCTCTTGTCAGAGCTTCAGCTCCTCTTGGCCAGTGCTGAGGACAGCAGGAAGATGGCACAAGAGAGATCTGTGTCAAAAGATTTCTGGATGCTTTTATCACATTACTGGTAGAAGTAAGGCAAAAAACAAGGCTCCAAAACGGCAGGAAAATATCCTGAGGATACATCTTTCTCCTCCTGTTCTATTGCTACTGTTCTAATAGATCTTCTCTACAGTTTTACTGAACCTCTAAGGATAATCAGTTTATTTACTGTTTATATTTACACTTCCTGGTTTGAACACTTTTTTCAAACTATTTTCAATAAATTAGAACAACAGAACCAAAACAAGGCAAATTCCAAGTCCCATAACCATCCTTTAAATGCACTGCCTTTTTTTTTTTTGCCCTGTCTTTCTTTTCCTTTTATTTTTAACTCTAAATCTATGCAAGGTTTGCATTAAAAGGTAAGATTCCTGTCAGTTTTTCTTTTGGCATGTTCAATCCTACTTACAAGTTCCTTCTTCTAGCTGTAAGAAGACATAAATTTATTACATTTGAAGCTATTTCCCTCTGAACAAGGAATGCAGGAAGGTACCAGTTGTCAGAATATTGAAATAAGGCTCATGAATGCCTCTAAAAATATGTATCAATTAAAATTAGTGTTTTAAACAGCAAATGAACAATACTCCACCTCTGAGACTCTTTGTATAGAAAAGCTGCATTTACTGTGACAGTGCCTTTAATTTTAACATTCACCTTCTTTCTGAGGGAGGGTTAATAGCCCCATGACTAAAGTGCCTGTCATAATGGCATTTTTTGGTGAAGCTGGAAACAGTCAGTTTAAACCAAAGAATTACAGGAATTGGAAGATCCTGCTTTCAAACAAACATCTTTCAATTGTGTCAAGAAATTTCAGTGAAACAGAAGTATTATAGTGATGTTTGAGAAGCCTAATGCTCTCAGCAACTGGCTATAAAATTTGTGTCATTAGCCACACTTCATCAACCCCCCACACCTCACTGTGTTGTACCAAACAGAACTGACATCGCTTCATGCAAATGCTTCTTGAGGGGGAAAACTCCTGCAAAGCAATGGGTTTGGAGTTCCAGGGAATGAAGAGAATCTTTAACACAAGCTGGGCGCTGCAGGAGGACTGTTTTAACAGCTCCCATGCTAGCAGTGTCTCTCCTTTGAAAGGTGGGACCTGAGCTTTCTCTCCCTGCAGTGCTGAAACACAATGCAGCAAAACAGCAAGGCCTGGAGCTGATTTTTATTGATTCTGCACCATTTCACCATCGCATCTCTGTGTTCAGACTGCATGTTAAATATGGATTTGATATAACATATACATCTTTGTGATTGATTGGGAGTGCTGAACAGAAATCTAGAAGGTCACAACATGACATTCGGTTTTCGCTCGTTTTCTTGAGGAGCTGAGAAAATGCATTTGAAGAAAAGGCAACTTAATTTAATAGACACAGCTTTAAACTAAATGAATATGAGAAAAATAACTCAGAAATAATTCCAGTAAGGGAATTACAAATCACTTTCAATTGCATTTTAAATTCTCTCAGTCTCAATAGTGGCTACATATGCTCACAGATGTGATCTGATACGCCACTTCAAGCAGGGGACAGATGCCCTCAGGGTAAAAGCATTCACACTGGTATAATTCAGGCTTTATCAGAATTCAGCTATTGCTCTGGGAAGGTCTGCTCCTGCCCTGCTTGTAGAGATTGGACTCACCTCACTGCCTGTCTCTCTGTGTACAGTTCAGAGGCTTTACACGGCATATTCACATAGAGGAGGAAAGGATTAAAAAACTTCCATAAGACAGCAAACACTTGTTCAACAACTTGCAAAAATATGTTAAACTCAAGACACAGCACCAGGATACGATGACCCAAACTGATGTAATTAATTCTGCTAATCATCAACTTCGTAGGCAAGCAGTATCTGTACCAGTGCATAGTAATGGGGCATTCCAAAGTCTTATTGACAGCTAATCTATAATACAATAAAAATATTATGCTTTCTTATAAATTGTGACACTCTTATTAAAAAAAAAGGCTCACTTGAAGAAAGACACCAGCTTTTCAAAACTCTGCAATCTTCAAACTAAAAGCAATAAAAAAGCTTGTACTCGTCATCTTCCCAGCCAGCCCATGCTTCTAGCTTTTAGAGTTGCCACAGAGAGAATCAGTGAGAAGCTTGATTGATTTTGCAATTCATTTTTACTTGGGATTCTTTTTTTAAATGTCCCAAGTATTTCTGGTACGTATTTAATATTTCCAAGAAAATATATCTTACGGACTGCAATGAGATGTCCATACAATACTTGGATTTTTACCCTTGAAAACAGAAGTGTATGTGGATGACTACACATGACAGATTATAATTAGCCCTGTCATTCCCTGTTCTGTCTTCAGAGAATGCAATAAAGTCAGAAGCAGTCTATATGATTGAATCTTATATGGACTGACTAGGTTCGCAAATAATGAACAGGAAAAAAAAATATCCCACATGTGGGATAAAATTTTCCACTTAAACATTCTCAAAATAATGAGTTTCAAAGTCAAAATGTAATTATTTGGAGAAAATACCTGTTCCCAAGAAAATACTAGTGTCCTAACCCAAAAACAGATGACTGTTAGTCTGCCTTCATTTCAATTACAACAATGGTTTTTCATTTTCATCTGAAGTACTTTTTTTTCAAGTAAACAGATTCCATCAAACCATTCTACAAAAAGACAACACTGCAGCCCAAACCTATACCCTGTTTCACGTTTCAATGCAGTTGTATGTTATCAAGTCAGTTTTAAAATAGGTGGTTGTGTGACCTTTTAACAGCTGCTGTTATGAGTGTGCAGGAAGCAGAGGGCACAGCAGCTGGGGCTGAACCCTACATGGAGCCAAGCAAAGGCTGTGCTGAGCTTGCAGAGGCGTTGCTGCCTCACTGAGCCCTGAGAGCCAGGTAAAGCCCCTCTCCCACTGCAGGGCTCTCCTGCCAGCTCTGAGGAAGATACAAGTCACTGCCAGGCTGCACTCTGAGCTCTCAGGTCATTTTCCAGTGTCATGCACCTCATTTTTTTGGTGTCAAGTTATTTCACAGACTGGAAGGATGCAAAGAATAAAGCCAAAGACTGTGCAGTTTGTAATTATCCCAATCTTCTAAATCAGACAATAGTTTCCTTGGTTTGAATTCCCTAAAATTGTAAATCTCTGCTTCTGACAATGGGACAGCTCTTAAATTCAGTCATTGAGATACTGAATTTTTATCTCCAGATGTATGTATGTATTATTCTCCAAAAGGATGAAGCCATGCAAGTCCACTGCACTCACTAGCCTAGCATCATATAAATTATTCTAAGACTATTTTATTTATGTTTGCCTCTACTGTAAACCCAAATATTCCCAGGAAAGAGTTATAGTTCATTAAAATATTTTTCTGGTTTATGTCCTTTCTGACAAGCCAGGCTTGTCAACTGTATGTACCACTCTCAGATTTATATGTTTGATTTTACTTTCATTATGGTATTATAAAGCGATATGTATCCATATTTCAAACCAACAACATCATTCCAAACATTTCCTCATTTAATACTGTTCTCTAACGTCAGCCAAAGTGTCTTTGGCCATTCTGCTGCTCGACATGGTATATTTCTTTTGCATGAAAATACCCTGTTTGATCAAGAGCACTAAAAATATGCCACTGCAAGATACAGGAACAACAGACAGTATAAACACTGTCAACTTGGGACTAATTTTTAACATTTCTTATTTCATATGAAAATCACTTGAAGCAAGAAGCTCCAAGAAAGTGTTTTTGCATTTCAGCATGTTTTATTTCACCTGAGTGGGAAACTCATTTCTTACACCAAAGGAAGTGAACAGAGAGGCATATATTCATATATTGAGCAACTCTGTGATCTCACTGCAGCAACCTTTGGGCTCCTTTCCCAGGCCTGGCCAACTGAACACTGCCTCCCTGGTTCCCATGGCCTCCCATCAGGCTGCAAGTCCCTAGGACTAGGAACTTGCTGCTTGCACTCTAAGGAACACAGACTTGAGAGAAGTCACCTCATTGCCAGGCATTTGCTAATAACTTATTTCAGATTTTTCTTTTTGAAAAAAAATCAAAAAAAGAGCACAACCAAAAAACCAAACCACAAAGCAAGTCCCCCCTGAATTGAAAATTATAGAAAGTCAGAAAAACAGACTGTGGTAAGTAGAGATGGGATCCCTTGAGGAAGTGAACTGTTGACCTTGATTCAACAAAACACTTTGCCGATGATTAACTTCAAGTACACAAAGTGATCTTACACAGCTCTCCCAAGCTACTACAAAATCTGACTGTCAGCCATAGAGAAAGCCTGACCACTCACACTTACTCCTGCAGTTGTGTGCCAGTGATGGAGATCCTAAAGCAGTACTTCTGTACATTGTAATTGTTACCACTTCAATGTATTAACAAGTCAGCTAACTCCAAACGCTTCTACCACACTCCAGAGAAGTTTTACTCTGTCAACTCATTACTGTATATAAACCCTCAAGTACATGTGTAATACTTTAAAAAGTATCTCAGACCATAACTCCTTCTCATGTGCAAAACAACCAAATCTGAAATGCACATGCCTCAGACAGCATTAAGACTATTTTTGCAGATACATTCACACATTCATTACAATTAAGTTCTTTCTGTCCCCCCTTGTTGTAATACATATTTTCAAGCATGGACCACAATACTTTATTATCTCATCTTAAATGAGAAGTTTGAAAGCATCTGGAGTTTGTTACTTCCCAGACAATATAAATACACTAACACATTCTGAAAGTACTATTTTATAGTAATTGCAGTATTTGCTCATTATCACCAATCTTTTATGGAAAGGTTTGTCTAAAATGTAAAGGAATGACACCAAATTTCAGGTGGTTTCCTACCATGTAATGCAAATATATATTATAAATCAAGCTAGGCAAAGGAGTTCCCCCTGACTTAAGACAGGATACAATGAGTTTAGCTTCCCTCAGCTTCCTCTGTAAAGAGCAGTAGGTTCTATAAGGGAACAAATCAAGAAAGTAATCCAATTTAGATGTTCTGAATTGCTTTACAGAGAAGCTTCTCAGTCTCCACCGATCACAGAAGAAAAAGACTTCTAATGTAAGAATCTGAGTTACATGGCAGAAGTTAGATGATGTGGATGCTTCTTCCCCTCAAAAATGCACACCAAAACACACTCTGACTACTTACTGCTTGATTGGCAAAGCTGAAGAGACATCTTGAAAACACAGATCCCTACATCAAATCTCACTTTCCCTGAAGAAGAAGCCAACTGGTGTTGCATTCCCCACTGGTATCAGTGCCAACAGGACCTGTGGCAGTTTCACAGGTACACAATTCTGCTCTGTAACACTGTAATAACTCACAGGACCAGTTCACTCAATGCCTTTAAGCCAAGATAGAAGCTGTCATATGAAACCCTGCCTTCTTCTCCAAGCAGGTAACCCAGGAGAAGTTTTACACTATGCACACTCATCTCTCACTAGTAGTATTAGCAGAAATGCCATTCTCACCTGTTCCTCGCTTCACACCAACCCAAACATGCAACAGAGATGACAAGAAGCCCCTCTTATCTGCAAAGTTTCTGTCTGAAATCACTTGATTTTAGTTCAATAAAGCTAAAACACCGATTTAGCACAATAAAGCTCACTGCCATTGCTGTCCTGGCTGTGGCAACACTGTAGTTCTCACAAAGTACCATAGCCCCAGACAGGTGCAAGCACAGAGCCTGTATTTACTGACATATTTACTGACAGGGGAGATTAGGAAGGGTTATGGAGAAGACAACACTTCCAGGAGCTTGTGCAACTAATGTGAAATTGTTTTTTATCTGCAATGCAATGCCACACAGAGATTACCTTAGAAATCTTACAAATATGGCCCACCATATTTTGAGGGTAGCAGGAAATACTCCAAAAGTTTTCCTGACACATATTAGAGGATTAAACCCAGAAAATTAACCTGCTTGGCCACATTAAGGTTAGTTGGCATTAAGATAACCATCTGTTCTTAATCAATAGGAAAAATTAAAACACACGATAAAATGTTAAAAAAAAATACTCAATTTGCAAAAATATTACGAAATCTAGTCCATCTCATAACAAGTTTGGAATTGTTGCCCACACAAAGTATTTTCAGTAAGGTTTTTAAAATGAACCATTGCTACTGCCAAAACATTTAAATTAACAACTTTACAAATACAAGGAAACAGAATTCCTTGGTAGAAAATTTTAAGGTTCCTGTTCCAGGGCTGTTTCTGTGTAAATGACACACACAAGGAACTTCATGCCAATTTCCAAGTAATAATTTCACTTGATATTTTTGAATTTATTTTAAAGAAAAATGTAACGGAAAGAGGAAAAAGGGGGGGCA